>PVKE010010904.1:0-41435 GCA_004027555.1 Craseonycteris thonglongyai
AATTAAATTTTTAATGAATGACATTTTTCGAACCTACCGTAATATACCGTACATTGATAGAACATGTATATTGCATGCATAAAAAGCCTGCTTGGATTGGCTGAGTTAGAGAGGCGGTCCGAGCAGCCTTGCAGTGATTGGTGTGGGATCGAGTTGGAAAATTCGTTTAGCGGCATATCGAGACGTTTTGCGGGATATACTCGGCGTATAAGACGACCCCCAATTTTTGGTTGACTTTTTTTGTTTCAAAAGTCGTCTTATATGCTGGAAAATACGGTATTTATTTACTCAGTCAATGCTAGCTTTTATTGCTAAACTAAGGAGCTTGGACCAGCCTTCACTTTGTAATCATCAATTTGTAAAATCCCATTCTCTCGAGGTCACACAATTAAGTTCACTAACTCATCCTAGAAAAAGTACTGCATACCTCATTGCTGAATATCACTATGGTCACCTTCAAAATATTCTCCTTGGGAAGCTATGCACTGATGCCAGTGCCTAGTCCACCCTTAAAAGCAATTTGGAACTCTTTATCTAGAATGGCCAGCCATCAGAGCTGTTGTCATATTGCCCTTGATGTCCTAAATGTCATCAAAATGTCTTCCTTTTGATATTTCCTTTATCTTTGTGTAAAGAAAAAAGTCATTGGGGGCCAGATCAGGTGAGCAGGGAGGGTATTCCAATATAGTTATTTGTTGACTGGTTCAAAATTCCCTCACAGACAGTGCCATGTAAGTTGGTGCATTGTCATGATCCAAGAACCATGAGTTGTTGGCAAAAAGTTCAGGTCATTGTCATCTAACTTTTGCAGCCTTTTCAGCCCTTGCAAATAGTCAACTTGGTTGACTGTCCAGTTGGTACAAAAAACAATTCATAATCAGAAAAGGTTAGCAACATCGTTTTGGCTTGATTTGGACTGACAGAACTTTTTTTGGTCATGGAGAACTGGCTGACTTCCATTGTGCTCTTTGACGCTTTGTTTCAGGGTTGTGTTAATACACCCATGTTTCATCACCAGTGATAACATGGCCCAAAACGTTGTCTTGCCTCTCCAAAAGGTCTTGGCAAACTTTGAGTCTCCTTTGCTTTTGTTCATTGGTCAGCTCCTTTGTGATCATTTTTTCACACACCTTTCCTATGCCAAGATTTTCAGTGAAGATTTTCCTAACCATTTCTCAATGTTTACCTGGCCTCATATGCTTTTCACAGTCAACTGATGATTTTGATGCACAATTTGACAAATTTTTGCAATGTTTTTATCAGTTTTGCTCATTACTGGTTGCCCTGACCTCTCTTCATCAGTGATGCTTTCTCTCATTTCAGAAAAATGTTTAATCCATTTGTACACTGCCATTTTCTTCATGGCATTATCCCCATAAATTTGAACTAACGTGTCCCTGATTTCACTTCCACTCTTGCCAAGTTTAACAAGAAATTAATGTTTGTTCTTTGCTTGAGTCAAGCCCTGACATTTTTATGATGGCACACAAAAACAGGAAACAACAATAATGAACGCCACTCAGCAAGACACTGCCAAATGTCAACATGAACACAACTGAGAAACTTATATACCAAGGATGTGAAACCCCACCAAGTTGTTTGTACAGTACTGCCAATGTAAGCACACAGTGGCAAGTTCAAGAACTTAATTGTTAGATTTCATATGCTCTACAATTTGGTGAACAAGGTAAGGCTTCTCTCTAGCAGATCTCTTTCTCTTCCCACCCCCATCCCTTTCTCCCTCTCTCCTTTGCTCTTTTGCTCTTTTTCTCTCCTCCCTCTCCTGCTATCTTGCTCTTCCATAAAAAAGCCTAAATCCCTACTGAGTTCTAGAGGGCATAGGGTATACTTAATGCTGAGTGCACACCCAAACCATTTCCCAGACTTCAGCTTCTCCCTCCATAATTGAAGTGAGGTTTTGAAATGTTCAGTGTGGCTTTCTCTGAAGTTGCAGCTGGCCAGTTTCTCCTCTTGCCTCCCAACCCTTTAATTTATCAATAAAAGTGTTCAGTTTTCTTATGATCAGTTGGGGGTTTTCATCATCCTGTGACTGTGGGAATGTAGCCTGGTGAACAATGGTCCTTTTTATGAGAACTCCCTCACACTTTGGTTATCTCTGGGAGCTGCTTCAGAGATAAATGGATGAGTGATTTCCTTCAAAGGGATATCCATGCCCAGAGCATTTGAGTTTTAGTTTATGTTTTCTTGAGGATTAAGGATACATGCTGCTTTGTCCTGAGCAGCCATAGCTGAAGTGCAGTTCCAAAGAATGCATTTTTTTTTAAGCCATTGTCAAATCCTAAATTTGCCCTGATCAGCTATACAACTTGAGTAAATAAACGAAATCTCTGTAAGCCTCAGCTTCCAAATCTATGCAATGGGGATTAAAATGTGACCTCCTAGGGCAGATCTGTGAGTGAAAATTGCTGGCACACTATATTTGAATCCCTAAGAATTCTGGTACACATGTTGGTAGGTAGAGATTTGGGAGTAGGTAGAGATTTGGGCTGGATTTTCATGCCCAGAAACCCTCTTTCATTTTGGATTTGTGGACCTAGAGAGCTACACACAGAATAGCAATAATTATGGAGAAAACAAAGTATCAGTTATAGTCTTACATGAGACATGACTCTAGAGCTCCCAGTTTAGAACTTCTTAGGGATTTGGAGTTGTGGCTGCCTTCATCATCTGTTCTCTGAATCTATAATAGTTGGGCCCACAAAGTGGAGGCTGAATCCTTTTACTGGGTCATTGCATGGATATGGTGGGCTGGGGTGGCATCTCTGTAGAGAGCACTAACAGATAAATGCTCATTACTTCCCAATGCAGTGTGACCCTACCCGCTCACAAATTGTGGCCCATTGAATGCCAAGCAACTCCATCATTCTCTCTTTAAAAGGAGCTGGTATTGTGGCTGGATGTGGAGGTTGGAGGTGTTGGTCTGTTTGTTTGTTTTCCCCGTCACTTATATGCAGTGCTAAAATGTGAGGTGAGGGGCACACACCCCTCCTCAACCAAGCAGGGAGACATATATATATAAATTTGAACAGGTAAGTACGTGTGCAACTTAATATGTTCCATAATCATGGGTTAGAGAAGGGTTGCATTTTAATCAAATCAATCACAGGCACAACAAAGGATACAAAGAATGAGGCAAAGAAATAGGGAGGCAGCAGCCTTAGGAATCAGCCACCTCTTAGGGAGACTGCTCTGGGCTCTGCGCGTTCATTTTCCTGCTTGTGTGTAGGAATCTATTCTCAGACAGCAGCCCTGAAGGCCTTTTGCCATGTTCACTTTTCAAAAATGTAATTTGGCTGAGCTTGGCTGAGCTTGGCTGAGCACCCACTGTATACAGAGCTATGGAAGGTAGAGTAGGAAAGACAAAAATGCCACCAACACTCCCTAACCACCTGATAGCCATGTGTAACAGAGGATAGAGAGGGAGGGAGCATTTAGAGTAAGACGTTTGGGAGAGGGTTTTATCTCAACTCTGAATATTCTTAGACATGTCACTGCCTCAGTTTCCTCATCTGTAAAATGGAGTTAAAACCTACTTCTCAGGGATGTTGATATAATTTCAGACAAGCATCTGGCACACAGAAGTTACTCAGTAAATGTTATTCCTCTTGCTACACCACCCACAGGACAACTCAGATACTGGACACCATCCTTAAAGAAATAGGAAATGGGAAATGTGGGGATAATACATTTCAACATCTGTCTGCTGGACCTTTTATCTGTACTTGGAGACAGGGTGTTTATTGAGACAAGGTAGATTTGCAGTGATACATTATTAATAGTTTGTGATATGTTCTAAGTGATGGATATCTTCCTCCCAGACATGCAGCGACAGCTGCGTTCTCTCTTGGGGAAAACAAGGGCATCAAGCCAGAGCAGATAGCTCTGAGGGGGAAAAAAAGAACAAAAAAGTAAAGAAAGAAAAACTCCAGATGCAAAATATAGCCATTTTGTTTTACTTTGGATTACTAGATGGGTTTCTCCCATTTTCTACCTCACCAACATCATGAATCATTTGCCTTCAATTCACAACACTTCTATTTAGAAGTTCTTCCTAATGACACAATTTGCAAAATATCTGCTTCTTTTTGGTTGTTTTATGATAAAATTTAGAGACTCATAGCACATCACTGTCTACTGTCTTCACTATGTAATGTGAAAAAATTCTTGTCCTGAGTAACATTGGTTATGTCTATAGCAGTTCAGGCAATAGTGATCCCAAAAGGTAAAAACGTGAACTTACGCTGTAGAATCAAAATCACTGAAAGTGAACTGAGAGATTGAGGAGATCATTGATTCTTATTGTTCCTATTGTACAGATGGGAAAAAGATGAAATGTCCTGTGAAGGACACCCATGAAATTAGAGTTTGGAAAAGAGATAGGAGCATTCAGGTCAGAAACCATGCACTCATGTTTATTAGGGCATGACCATTCTGATCTTATGAATATGCAAAGCCCATAAGATCTTGAGGGCATAAGTAAGGACACGTTGCTTTTCCACTCAATGCTAACTCCTCCTCACTAGCTCTCTCATTCTTGTAACATCAGTTGCAAGGGTGATACCTTCGTTCATTCTCATTGGGACAGACCGATGTAGTAGAAATAACATGCCACTCGCAGTCCTGCTATCTGCATTCTTGCTGTCATCTTGGAGCCTATACTAACCTCTTCGAGCTTTGGTTTCTTTGCAGGTCAAACATTTAATAACAATAGTTTTTTCCAACCTAAGAGTTAATTTAATTTCTGTGACTCATTCAACCCCTATTTATAGGATTCCCACTAAATGCCTGGTAATGTCTATGTGCTTTGACATATATAAAGCAGGACAAAACACTGTTTCCAGTTTAGGGCTTTGAATTCTAATGCTGGGTCTGCTCTGACCAATGCTAGGAACCTGGCCACGTGTTTTGCAATGACTCTTTGTCAACAAAGTAAAGAGGAGTTTTTCATCTTTTGAGGTGTTCTTAAAGTTCTAAATCTGGAGGAAGACAGGATTTACTATTAAGTGATCTCAAATTTTTTTCAAATATGATTTTAAAAGATTTATTGCTAAGGGTTTATTATGATTTTTAAATTTAATATTTTATTTCTAATTTATAGATGAAGAAGCTGGGTTACCAAAAATTAAATGACTTGCCTAATATTACACAGCTAGCTTTTATAGACTTTATTGCTCCCATGCATGAGAAAGTGGAAATGAATTATCAAAACCACCAAAGCTAGGACTTATGAAAGTTACAGATTTCTTGAAAGATTCTCAATGAACCTTTCTTTTTTTTTTTTGGTTGCTTCTTTTGGTATAAAGCTCTTCCATTCTTCTCTTCTTTATTATCTTTTATGTCCCCATCCTTTACTCAAGGAAGGTCAAATTATGTCATTCTTTGGCAAAAGCTATGCTGCTATAATTGTTTAAAAATGCATGATACAGTTAACTTCTCAAAATACTTTAAAGTTTTGAAAATGAATCATGTTTCAACAGTCATCAACAGCAGGCCAATTTGTCTGGCATTAAGTGATTTCCTAGATGCAGAATTTACCAAATGATTTCACTGTGTTCCATCATTTATTCCTGGCAGCTTTTAAGAATCACAGAGGAACTGAACATTTCTTGAGGAACTCATAATGCTAACAACCATGGCTGTCTTTTATGTACCAGGTACTTTGTTAAGGTCTTTATATTCCCTAATTTATTTGACCATTATGGCAACTCTGTGAGGTAGGGATCACTATCTCAGTCTTTCCAACGAGGGCAATAAAGCTCAGGAAAATTAAGCAATGTTCCCGAGGTACAAAGCTACCGTATTTTCTGGCATATAAGACGACCGGGCGTATAAGACGACCCCCGATTTTCGGTTGACTTTTTTTCATTTCAAAAGTCGTCTTATACGCCAGAAAATACGGTAATAATTAGCAGAGTTGGAATAAGAATGAGGTGTCCTTACCTTTAAAAACTACACTGATGGAAGCAGTGGAGCCCATCTTCTACTTAGTAACGAAATAGTAGCTGATGGGACAGGTACATGACAGAGCACCATGGATGACCTTCTAACCTTAATTCAGACCACATCTCATCATGTAGCAAGGTCTTAAGGGGAGATTTTGCTTTTAAAGCCCTAGTGAGGCTATTACAACCTTAGCCAATTAGGACTTTTGTTCATTACTGTACAACAAAATATTGAGATACCAATTGACACACATTTGGCCCAGTCAACACTGGGTACTAACTGGCTGCACTCTTTGAGACAGTTTCAAAGACCAGCAGGAGCACAGCCACATTAGACACACAGCAGTAGAGTAAGTCTCAGAAAATTGCATCATTTAACAAAAAGAGCAATTGACTGAGTGTTTCTGGAAATAGTCGCTAGTTCTTTCTATGACATAGGAAGTCTATTTTTCTTCTTTGCACTCCCTTTGTTCTTCTCGGTATATTATTTAAGGTCCATGGAACATGTAAATTTTTAGGAGATTATTTGTTTTGTATCTTTAGTCTACAATAAAATATATTTCCCCACAATTTTTAAATATGAAAACGACTATAAAATTGTATGTGTGTATGTGTAATTAAATTCAGCTATAAGAAAGAATGTTAGAGGGTTCTCAAAACTTAGAATATTCATTTGCATGCATTATTTCTAATGAAAATGTGATCAAATAATATCTCTACATTATAGATGAGCAAAGTGAGGTTTAGGGAGGCTAAATAACTTGCTTAAGATCCCTCCTCTCATAAGCCCACATTGGTCTGATGCCAATCTCTTCCCTTTCTCACTGACATCCTGATCAAAACTGCCTGTTTCTAAGAGTCAAACCAAATACAAATACAAAATGGTGAGACTTATTAGATGAAGGTGCTCTGCTTAGGAAGTTTCTTTAGTGATGACTGAGAGGACTTATGGCCTTTTTGAGACAATGGGTTGACTAGTCCACCGAGTCAAGGACCTAAACTCTGAGTCTTCCTGTTTCCTATCACTTTGCTAAACTCCCAGCCAACCCACATCACTCTCTGAAGATTCTGATTAAACAGCCACTTCTTTTGATCCCAGGCCTGTTCAGGCTCTTGGCAGCCAGCCACTTCTGGGTCACTCGAGTGGGTATCCTTATAGTCCAGTGAGGGACATCATTAAGGATATACTCTTGACTTCCCAAGCCAGAGGGAGGGGAGTGCTGGCATGCATTGGTTCCTCATACATGTAAGGCACATCTCTGAGCAACTTCATGACGCACATAGTCTCCCCACTGTACAGATAAGCGAAGTGAGGAATCGAGGAGGCGATGCTTGCCCCGTGGTGCCAGCCTAAATCTGAGGCCCTGAGACTGCCCTGCCTAACTCCAAAACCCGGCTTCTCTTCCCAGCACCATTCATTGTGCACTGCTTCCTTCCAGCATTCAGGATCGTTTTGGTGTTTAGAATGGCTCTCCCCCTGTAAGCTGAGCAAATTCTGGAGAGCTTGTTTTCACCCTCCAAGAGAAGTCCCCTCTTGGATCTCAGACGCAGAGTTTGGTTGCAGTGTGCAATCCTTGTGTGAGAGGCCGTAACGCTGCGGGGGAGTGGCGGGAAGTGTGTTTTCCAGACTGCAGTTGGCTCAGGGACCCTCTCTCTCTCTCTTCAGAGCAAGCAACATTAAGTCTGGCCACACTTGTCTGCTTTGGTGCCCAGTTCTACAGCCATTTCAAGTCTCTCCTCTCCCCCAGAATGAGCACATACACTCCCATGGATCACCCTTTGATATTTCTAACCATGTAGCTCCAGCTCAGAAAACAAATCAGGAGGGACATTCAGTTACTATATTTTCAGCTATAGCTCAAAATTTGGGGTAACACTTGTCATTGTCTAAGAAACAGATTCCTGTACAGGAAACCATTGGACACCAGAATGAAATTGACTAAATGAAAGCAGTTTCACTGACTGAACAATTTGCAAATATCTCTGCTTCTTGCCAAGCCTTTTTGGCAAAACTGTCTTCAGTGACTGGAGAGCTTTTTCAGCCAGAAAGAGATTTGGGTTACCTTCTGCTTTCCTCTCTCATTTGTCTGATATAAATACTTTCATTAAAGCCACATTAAGTCTCAGACAATAGAAGTGTCATTCAGGGAAACATTTGCATTTATTTTTCAAGACACATTATTCAGTTTTTCCTCTTCACAGGCAGGGGAGGGACCTTATTTTATAGCCCAAAGTAACATTTGCTAGAGATAGTTTGTACTGCATATTGAAGTGTGTGTGTGTGTGTGTGTGTGTGTGTGTGAGAGAGAGAGAGAGAGAGAGAGAGAGAGAGAGAGAGAGAACGGTATTACCGCAGCCATGTTTCCTGGGGGGGGGGGGGGAAGTATGAGGGAGGTTCTCTACTGCTGTCTCTCATAGAGCTTGTGATTACAGAAAGGATTTCTTTGGTATAGGAAAGAACTATGGCATAAGTGATAATTATGAAAAGCTGGGCTTAGGCATCAACAACGATGGAATCTAGTTCAAATGTAACCAAAAACTGGTAACATTGTCTTAGAAATTAAAAATGCCTACCGGTATATATAAAGCAAAATTAAGTTCAAAAATTGAAGGGAAATTTTTCTTCACAAGGAAGGATAGACAAACATCACAACCCACGTATAGCTTAGCTATGTCACTTAGCTCCTCTAAATCTTGGAGTTTTCATCTATAAAAGTGGGTTAAAAGGAAGCAACAACCCAAATCACTGCTTCTCTGATCATGTGCTAGACTCCACAGGAAACTTATGACAATATGTCACTAGCCCAATGTTTTGCTTTACAGAATCAAAGCTCCTTGGGTAATCATTCTTTGAGATATATTTTAGTGGCACTTACTAGAGGAAGATGCCACTAGGAATAAAACAGTACCTTCCCCTTCCTTCCTGGAGCTCGTGAGTATAGCCTAGTGACTGAGGTCACAGCTAAAGTGCAAGCCAGAACCCCCTGGATGAAAGCCCTGGGCTCTTCCCAGTCCTGCTGCACCAGCACTGTCTCCGCTGACAGCTAGTCTTCAAGTGTGATTATTCATGCCCAGTGTGTCAGTGCGGACGGTAAATTATACGCTTACACTACCAATGATGCACAGGGCTTCTTCTAGGACTCGCAGCAGGACCGTTTGTTTAGGTTGCCCAGGTAAAACCAAGGGTAGAGCAACAGCCAAAAGGTTCAGTCTCGACGCACCTGAAAAAATCTCTGGAATAAACAATTTGCTCGCTCATGAAGCTGGACTAGGAGGTAGGTGTCGTTCATTACTCAGAGACGTGGACGTGTAGAGCTTTTAAAGGGCTCTTATGAGATCTAAGTCAGACTGGTTTACAGATGAGAGATTACCCAGGAAGGGGCTACAACTCCATGTGGATAAGAACAAATTAGGGCCTTAGTCATGTTTTCAGGACCCCTGTCAGGTTGTCTCTCCATCTTCACACCTGTCTCTTTTATAGTTCTCAGTAGAATGTGATTACATAATAAATGAAGTGGGGCGGGGCAGAGCAGAAGAGGGGGGGATCCTGCAAGATGGAGCTGCTGGTGTGTTGAAGGCACTGGCAGGGAAAGAATCAAACCCCATGATGAAGAACCATCTACAGGACTGTTTAGTCTATTTTCAATATGTCATTCTTTTATGTTACTTTAAAATTCTTATTCTTTTCCTTTCAAAAGCACAGTAAGATTTATTTTTGTTCATATAATATGAACAAATATATAATTATATAAATACATAATACAGATTAAAACCCTAATTCCACCATGAACAGATAAGCCTGATTAAACTCCCGAGGCTGTATCCTTCCAGACATTATCAATACATATGTATATTTTCTTTGTTATCGTAATAAGATCACCCTGCTCATATTATCAGGTGGTCTCGCGCTCGCTCTCTCTCTCTCTCTCTCTCTCTTTTTAATTTGTCTTAACCCACTTAGCCATATGTCTAACCTTGCTGGTAAAATGCTTTGAGATTCCAGAGGTGATTCGAAGACAGAAAAGGCTTTCTTCCCATTCTCATCTGGAGAATATCCCTTCCCAATCTCCTATGATGCCAGGAATTCCATTAGAGAGCCACGGCATGTGGGTTGATGCATGGATTAGCATGTCAATGCCAGCGGGGCGGCCTGACACCAGGTCCTTATCAGTAATTGAAATCCTAGCCCAAGCACGCGATTGGGTCCTCCTCTGCAGGCAGCCAGAGAGGAGATTTCTGGCAGGAGGAAGGACTGGGGACAGGGCCTGTGGTGTGTGTGTGTCACCTGGAAGAAGGTGAGAGAGGAGAGAGCTTCAGACACTGTACTGCAGGCGGCCAAGCAGGGGAAGGTGCAATGAGCTATAGGAAAGACTGGAGCTCACAGACTTGGAGAGGTGACACAGTGGAATGGAGAGGAAAGCGAAACAGGCCCTGACAATGATGCCACCTTCAGGTGTCCTCAGCCTCAATAGTACAAATGCAGCAATAATATCGCTGTTTCTATCCTCCCCCCCTCCTACCCTCCCTCCCTCATTTCTCTGTCCCCCTCCCCTCCCTCTCCGTCCTCCTCCTCCTCTTCCTTTCACAAAATCATTCACTTTCTAGTATATATTGAAAGATGGCCAGGTGCCAGGCACTTCCCTGTGCTCTGGCTTGTGGTGATGAGCACAAACACACATGGTCTTGCCCCCACAACGTTGACAACCCAGTGGTGGAGTCAGACTTTCAACACACAGATAATTACATAATTAAGTCTTGTTATAAGTGCTAAGTGCAAAGGAGGAAAATAACAGTGCTCTATAAGAGAGAAGAACAGAGCAGGACTTTAGTTAGTCTTCAGGGTCAGGGATGGTCCACTGACATGGGTCTTGAAGGGGACTGTGAGCAAGGAGTAGGGATCAGGCCATGAAAGAGATGGGGAAAGGGCTCCCCAGATGAGAGCAGCAGGAACAAAGGCCTGGAGGCTGGAAAGGGTAGAGCACTTTGGAAGATCAGAAAGCCTGTTCACTGTGGCGAGAGCTTCTCCAGCAACTGGAGGGGTGGCCAGAGGTGAAGGCCTCATAAGATTTGTGAGGAATTTTACATGTGTCAAGAATTCCAAGCAGAGGAGATGCCAAGATAGCTCCGTGGTTGAGCACTTGTCTCCCAATCATGAGGTCCAGGGTTCGAGTCCAGGCCCCGGGCCTCTGTGGAACTGCAGTGCTACTGGGAGCCACCGGGGTGGCTCGTGGCTCAGTGGCAAAGGTGCTCGCCTCCCATCTGGGAGGCCCTGGTTCTGTTCCCGCCCCATGTGGCCCCAAATCCACCTGTGTGGAGTGAAACCATGTCACAACTAATGACTGCTCTAGGCCCTCCCCCTCTCTCTGTCTCTCTCTTTTTCCCTCCTTCTCACGAACAAACAAGCAAGCAATAAAATAAATCTTTTTTAAAAAAGTATTCTATTTAGAAAAACGATATTGTCTTATTAGTTTGCTTTTCAAATTAATCGGGCTGTTCTGTGGTGAATGTTAATCCAATTTTCTAAAACATCTTATTTTCCTCATAACCATTCTATAAGCAGGATAAAAAAGTAAAAATACCATTCATAATGTGGGTGTTATCTCTCTGAGGTTACAGTAGTCTGTACTCCATGGAAATTTCCTGAAGTTCTGAAAAGGTAAATCCTTTCTTAGCAAGGACATAGCTGTGCGTCTGCCTAACAATGGTGCATAATTTTTGAGTACTTATTATTTGCCACACGTTTCATTCAGCAATTTGTGTGGATGTTTTCTTCTTCTACTTTAAAAAATTAAATTCTTATAGAAGCTTTGTGCAGGGAACGTGGTGATTACTCCTATTTGGCACATTAGAGTCAAGCAGTGCAATTGGACCCCTTTGCCTAGAGTACGCCCTTCTGGATTTTGCCTTAGGCTACCTCCTCTAGAGGCCAGCTGGCCCCCAAAATGTCCCCCACCCCCTAAAATGGCTTAAATAGCTTGGGCGCAAATAGTTTGGGCTTCAGGTCAAATTGTGGACCTTTAAAGAGAGCTTTTCTCAAATAGGAAAAGGACTTCAGTATGTGAAGAGAAATTTCTGGGTGTCTAGAAAACCTTATCAGGATGGGGCTAGGGAACAACTTTTATCAACTTCTTCTGTCACTGCCTAGGCTCCCATAACAACTGATGTCTTAAAAAGGGATCATGTCTACTGGTGATTTTCACTGACAACTTCAAAATTAGCTGAGCTAGAAGCCCAACCTTTAGGCTGCAGGGCCCTCCATGGAGCATCTGCTCCAGCCCTTTGCCTTCAGGCTGGGGTAAACCTAATGGGTCAGCCCGTTCATCAGTATGGGTACCTGGTAACACGTTCAGAAGCTAGCTGTGAGGTAGCATTTAGGTTCAGGAAACAACTGGAGGATACGAGAGCATTTATTAGATAGCAAAGGAAGCATTCTTTCCAGGCTCAACACACACACACACAACCCTCAACAACTTATAACTTTAAAATTTATAATAATTAGAAAGAGATAGATTGCAAACATTGAGCTAAAAAGGAACATAAGAAATGACTTTTTAATGGCTCCCGCAGGATCTCTATACTCACTGCGTGTGCTCACACTGATCTGCAGACGAGCTCGCTAGATCTCAAGCTGACAGATGGTCATTTCTTTTCACCTCTAGACTTTTTTCTCCTTTTTGTATGAAATGGGTCTGGTGGACACATTAAACACCAGTTCTTTGAGTGTTTCCTTTTGCAGAAAATATTTACATATATTCAACTACAATGCCTTATCTACTCACTAAAGAAAACAGGGAAATTATAGAGAAGCAGAAACAAGCGTTGCCGAGTCCCAAGTGCCACATACAACAGATTTTACTTTATTGGAAATTATAGTTTCTTATACATCATCTTCTCTTATTTTTTTCTACTCAAATACAATGCTTGTTCATAAATTGAAATTTAGAAGAGTCTAAAAACAAAAGCAACAACTACTTAAAAATTCAAAGAAAGCTCTTACAAGTAGTGATGTATTTGTCTTCTCCCTCTAGGCACTGTTTCATGTAAGCATTGAAGTCCTATGTAGACGACTTGTAACATTTGGCCACTTCTCTTAGCCTTTATGTTTTTACATAGATATGTTGCATGCTCTTGCATAGTTGTTTAAATCTCATTTTAATTGTCGCATATTCTTTCATATAGTAGGTGAACTGAGGGCTATTTAATCACTCCCCTATTGCTGAGAATTAAAGTAGTTTCTAAGTTTATATATTTATAAATTGTCCTATGATTAGTATCTTTCTATGGAAAATGTTACACATCTATTACTTCCAAGGGAAGACTAACAGAAATGGAATGACTATGTAGAAAAGAATGAAGGTATTTAAATTATAGGAAGAGATTTTTTAATTAATTTGCAAGTGGATTTTACAAACTTGTTGAAGAGTGACTCTTATAAGATTTTCCAATAAGCACAGCATATTATTTTTTAAACAGTTCTTATTTTTAAAAGGTTGTTGACCTTTGCTTTCCATGCGCCTGTTTACTCTTATTCCTAACTTGATATTATCTGTTTGTGTCCCTTCCCATTTATGCATTAGGGTTTTAGCACTTTCTATGTCAGCTCGTTTACATGCTAAAAATATCAGCTCTTTGTCTACTATACATATATTTTCTAACCATATTCTAGCTCTTTTTTAATAAACTTTATTTTTCACAGTAGCTTTAGAGTTACAGAAAAACTACAAAGATTGTACAGAGCTCTCATATGTCCTTAATGGGTTCTGAAGCTAATTCCAGTGTACTGGGACATGAAGGCAGGGGATTCCCATGCCATTTTCTGACACCAGCGAGGTGTCCTACGATTCACCTCAATTCTGGCATGATCGACCAAAGATAGCCTTCTATCTTTGGTCACCGGCTCAGTTCTACAAGACTGCCCTGCCTCTTCAGGTGCCAATCACAAGCCCAACAGTCACCTGTGCTCTGACCAACAGGCTGTAGATGGGAGATTTCAATGAACTTTTTCTCCCTTAGTTGGATTAGTTTGCTAGAGCAGCTCACAGAACTCAGGGAAAGATTTTACTCACCAGATCACTGGTGTATTATAAAAGGATATACGTAATTCAAGGACAGCCAGATGGAAGAAATGCATAAGGCAATGTATGTAGGGGCACAGAGCTTCCATGCCATCTCTGAAAGCACCATTGTCCCCAAATTTCCACATGTTCATCAACCCAGAAGCTCTCTGAACCCTGTCCTTCTTTTATGGAGACTTTGTTATATAGGCATGATGGATTAAATTATTGGTCACTGGCGACTGAATCAATCTTCAGCCCCTCTCCCCTTCCTGGAAATCCAGAGGGAGACTGAAAGTTCAATTCCTCTATTTATGATTGATCTGCCTGGTAACTATCCCCCATTCTTAGGCACTTTCCAAAAATCACATCATTAACATAAACCCAGTTGTGCTGGAAAGGGACTTGCTATGTATAACAAGACACCCATTTCATCTTTATGGCTCTGAAGTGATTAGGAAATTGAGGACAAGAGACCAAATATTATGAGAAAAGATATTCCCATTGGTTTTAGGGCTCAGGAAATTCAGGGGTTTGGGGGAGCTGTGATCTAGGAACTGTGGATAAAGACCAACTATATATGAGAATTCTATTTTGACCAAATCTATATTTCTTATAAATCACAATATTGCAATCCTTCATCAATTATTATTTACATTATTATGGTTCATTTCTCACACTTAATGAACCAGTATTGTTATTATTAAGTAAAGTTCATACTGTACTCACAGTTCCTTAGTTTTTATCTAAGGCCTTTTTTCTCTTTTAGCATCCCAGCTAGGCTACCATGTGGCATTTAGTCATGATATCTTCTTAGGCTTCTCAAACTGGCTGTGACAGTTTCTCAGACTGTCTTGATTCTGACAATCTTGAATATTGAGAAGCTCTTTTATGTGTTTTCTAAAATGCTGCTCCATTTTGATTTGTCTAATTTCTTTCTCATGATCCAATGAGGATTATGGGTTTGAGGAAGGAATAACATGGAGGTCAAGTGTCATTTGCATCATATCATATCATATCAAGGATACATACTATTCACATGACTCAATTTGTCACTCACTGTTGACATTAACCTTGATCACCTGGCTGAGGTATTGTTTGACAGGTGTCTCCTCTGTATTGTTACTAGTCCCCATCTTTTTCAATACTGCACTCTACTCAGGTCATACTTAAGGAATGGACAGTTATGCTTTATCCACCTCCTTGAGGGTAGAATATCTCTATAAATTAATTTTGAATTGTTATGCATAGGAGACTTATCTCTTCTTTCTACATATTTTATTTATTCAGTCATTTATTCACAGCAGTATGGCCTCATCTTTTATACTTTGGGTTATAATCTAATACTACTTTGTTTAGTTTGTTGCTTAGATTGTTCTGGCTTTGGCCATTGAAAGTTCTCAGTTGGTTCCTATATCCTTTTGACATTTTCCCATCCTTGTGAGTTTTCTTGCTTTTTGACTTTGGCTCTCTGTCTCTGTGCATGCCTATGAAAGCAACTGTTGTAATGTATGTGGAAATTTTGTGTGTGTACTTACTAATGTTGAGGATTTAGACAAAGAAATTATGTAACAAAGCTTGGAACAATAAGACATCAATTTTATTTGAGGGAGGATGAACCTTTCCTTGAAATCAGACAGACGTAGACTTCAAAATCACTATGAGAGATTATTACATTAACAGCCCTCAATAAATCTTGTTTCTTAAAATCTATGCCTTATGAGGATCACTCTCTCCCACAGATTGACTATAAGCATGACAATGTGAATTTCCTTGGTTAATGGGGTGTAAGATAACTAGACATAGGTAGGCTCAATAAACACTTGCACACAATTTGCACTCTTGGAATTCTGTTTACCACTATATAAGAAATGAGGGCCATCCTTCTTGAAAGGACATGTGGAAGTGACCAACACCTTGGCTGACAGCCTCAGCTGGGCGTGTATATGCATCCACCAGATTTGCAATAGCTAGATTCACTTGGGCCACCTGATAACTGCACACAGATGCATGACCCAGGCAGAGTCTAGCAGAAGCTCTGTTCAGCTAAGCTCAGCCCAAAATACAAAACTATGGGCAAATATAATAAATTGTTGTTTGTAATCTAATCTATCTTGGAGTAGTTTGTTAAGTTGAAATCATAGTAGGCACATGCTCTATGTCAGAAGTGGACTACAAACCCATCTGGATAATGAATATTAGTTTTTGTAATTTTACCTGATTTATTTTTTTACTCCCTAACCTTCAGTTATCCATCCCCTGGATGCTAATAGTAATAACTACTCCTGCTCATCAAATTGAGCATTATACCAGATTAGATCATGCTTCTCAAGTGTCCCACCCAGTGTCTAATCTTCCTCTACCTCTGCCATTTTACTACAGCAGAGTCAGTAAAATATTCCTCCCTTTCTCTAACATGATGTTAGCTAAGTCAGAGACCTTTGCAATAAAGAACACTGCAAATTAGTTTTATCCAGTGAAGCTAAAAAGGGATTATGAACCAATGTCTCAGCCATAAAAACTTTACTCCTAGTGAGTGCTGGATATTCCAACATGGTCTTCCAATACCATTTTTATTTAGATTTATAAAAGCAATTGATTCCAGAGATCAAATTAAGCCAAACCTTGCTTTTCTTCCTCAGTCCCAGCACCTAGCAGGAATCCTGAGTGCTAGGCTTTGTAGATTCAATGTCAGAATATAAATATGTGCCTTGGGATCAGGGATCAATGAGCATGGCATTCCAGAAGAGCTTATATGGCTGGGAAATATGCACCGAGACTTATTAATAGTACCCAATCTTTTGTTGGAAGGATAGGCACTTTCTGGATTTAGTTTTGGTCAAGTAACAGCATTTAAGACTGAGGCTGGATGGATACACTGTCATCATTGATTTTTCCCACCTCTTTTCTCTCTGTCACCTTACTAGATGTCTCTGTATCCAAATTGACTAATTTTATGAAGTTGGTTATGTGTCATGAAAATGGTGTTAGAGTTCTGACCCATTAACAAAGTAATTACTGTATTGCAATGATCTGAGTCTCAGTGTTTGTTCATCTGCCGAGTTGGGGTTAGGCAACTTTATTTCTTAAATTCCATCTAGGGTCTTAATACATACATGTGGTGTGTACACACACTCACATACGAAGAAACAAACACGTGTGAAGTAACCACAACAAATATGCACCCAGGTCCACATATAAAGACACATATGGCCCGTAAACACATGCAAAGTCGTGTCCTCCTCCACTATCACCACTCTTACTGACTGACTGACTGACGAGGCTCTATAGCCTCTGACTTCGGTTTTAGGAGAACTCAGCTCAGCAGTAGGAGGAGCTGACGGGGTGTTGCCAGAGCTCCTTGTGGTACCCAGATGCACGAGTGAGGGTGCTGAGCACCACAGGCAACCTTGGGGGAGGGGACTTAACGTGCACTGGGACACACATGCCCTTTCATCCTCCCTAAGTGAACACTGCCACATCTACTCTCAGAGGGTGCAGTCCAAAAGATCCAGAAGTCCTGGGTTCCAGTTCTGCCTCTTCCACTGCCCTACCTTGTGCCCCTGTGAAAACTCCTTTCCTTCCTAGAGTATTAAGTTTTGATTCTTTGGGAAAAGAAGGTGGGGGCTTCCTGTTCTAGCCAAGATGAAGTCGTCTCACTTGATTCTATCTCTCCTACTGATTATAACTTAAAATCTATCAACTGAATGTAAAAAGCAACTACCTGAAGTCTCCGTAAAGCAAAGCCTTGCGGGTTGACTGGGGGGGGGGGGGGTGAGAATTGGAAGACTGACCAGTGTGGCAGTGAGTTTTGCTTCTCCTGTATCTCCCAGCCTTGACATAAGGACAGAACAACACATCAGGTAATCAGACATGGGAAGGGAAAACTCTGAGAAAAATTTCTCTAGTTAGAAAATAGGCCACAGAGAACCAGAAAGTACAGGGTCACTGTGAGTCAGAGAGCCATTTTTTATTCATCCTTTACCCCCCCACTTTTATGGACATGTTGCTGGCATATAACATAGGTAAGTTTAAGGTATAGAAAGTGATGATTTTTTTAAGATTTATTTTATTATTTGAGAGGGGAGAGAGAGAGAAGGGAGGGCCCAGAGCAGTCCCCATATTTGGACATCATTAGCTGTGACATAATTTCATTCCACACATGTGGATGTGGGGCCACACAGGGCAGGAACCAAACTAGGGGCCTCCTGCATGAGAGACAAGAACCTTCACCAACATCCTGGTGGTTACCAATAGCACAGTAGTTCAACACATGGGTTTGCATGGACTGGGGCCGGGATTTGATCCCTGGTCCTCACAGTTGCAAGGCAAGCGCTCAGCCTGCCTAGCTATCCTGACACCTTCTAAAGTGTGATGATCTGATACACATATATGTGGCAAAAAATATCCACAATAAGATTAGTAAATCCTTCATCACCTCATGTAATTACCATTATTAGCGTGATGATGCTATTTTAATATTTACTCCTTAACAACTTCCAAGTATATAAATAAAGCCCCTTTATTTCTTTTTTCTGTTGTCTCTCTGGGCTATGTCCAGAGGCCAGCTTCTGTTGCTACATGATGGTGGCAACAGGCAGAGGTGTGGGCAATTCAATCCCAAGGGAAATATCCATCTCTCTGGTCAGATACCCTATTCTGGGAAGGCAATATGTGTGAGGGGGAAGCCACATTGTTTCATTATTTTTCTTTCTAGTTCTGTCTCACTGCTTTGCCCCAAGGTCAGCCTAGGTATGTGAAAATGGCCCACAGCAGATAAACTGAGAGAAACATTTCCTTCTAGTCAGAGGAACAAGAAAAAGGAACTCTTGAGATGTAGAGAGTACAAAAGAGCCGTAGAGAGCATAGAGCTGGAGAAGGGGGTCTCCTAATTCTGGGAATGAGCATCAGATGTCCCAAGCTCACCCATGGCTGCACATGTACAAATCACACCCTAAGAAGCACTGCAGTGGATTTGAGAAGTGAAACTAGAATATAAACCATCACTCACATTTGGTGACAGTTTGTATGGCCACACTAACTTGTGTGTGGCACATGTGTGGATGCAGTATATGCAGAAAATGTAGCAAAGATTTGGGAAGTTGACCTGCTATTGGAACCTCTGCCTAGAGAAAGCAAGCCAGAACTTGTGATCTGTAACCTAGCCAAGGCTGTGAAAACAAACAAAAATAACATCAACAGTCACCAGGGGATTTTAAAAGCAATCAGATTCTTTGCAACAAACTTATCTTGTCGGGGTTACAATCCTGAGTGAATTACTTAAAAGGAACCAGAGAATTGTGAGTGATTGTCAAGGTAGACACTGGCACACTACATATGGTCTGTGGGACAAGTCTGCCTCTCCACTGGCGTTAGTGTGGCTCACAGGGGCAGAAGAGATGGTACATTTAAAAACGATTGAAAAAAATCAGAAGGATATTTGAAAAATGTCAAAATTCTATGTAATTCAAATTGTAATGTCCATCAAAGCCAAAGTTTTATTGGAATGAAGCCACGTCCATTCATTCCCCTGTAGTTTATCACAGTTTTCATGCTACAGTTTCAGAGACTATATAGTGAAGCCACAAAGCCTAAAACAATCACTGTCTGATCCTTACAGGAAAAAAATAAGTGTTCAGACTCCTGCTAAGGGAAAGCACAATCCAATAAATACGAACTTTTGAGATGACCTAGATGGAATTATCAAGCAAAAATTTTAATGTGGATATTATAACATGGTCAGTAAGGCAAGAGTTAGTACTCTTGAAATGAATAGAAAGATAGAAGTTTCCTGAAGAGAAATAAAAGCTATAAAAACAAAACCAAATAGGAAAATAAAACACCTGAAATGAGAAGAATATTCACTGGTTGGACTCAATAACTTTATGGAGGGAACTTGGAAGTATGAAAATAAAATTATCCAAGCAGAAGAACACATGGAAAAGTATTGGGGAAAGAAGCCAAAGAGAGTCTCAGAAACCTTTGAGACAGTGCAAAAACAAACAAACAAAAACAATCCAAGATTTGTGCCATTATTGTTGCAGAGGAAAGGAGAATGACATTGGATGCAGAAAAAGTATTTGAAGAAATAATAGCTGAAAACTTTCCAAATATAATGAAAGAGATACATTTATAGGTTCAAGAAGCTCAGGAATCTCCAAACAGGATAAACTCAAATAAACTTAATGCTTGTACTTCTGGAAACTACCTAATTGTTACCAACCAATGTCACCCCATTAAGTTTAACAATAAAAAAAAAACAACAACAAAAAAACAACTTAATGCCCAGATGCAACAGAATAAAACTCATGAAAACCAAACAATAAAAGGAAGGGGTGGTACCAAATAGTTACAAAAACCTCAAGAAAGTCTGCATTAAATAATGAAGAGGTCAGTCACAGAGAGAGAAATTTGAAATAAACTGTTGTAAGAACGTGTAAATATGGTGGCACTGAATATTTTCTTGCACATGGTGTCTTTACCTGAGGAAAATAAAGGCCAGGGAGGTCGAAGATTTGACCAAAGCAACTCTCAAGCAATTGCTCTCAAAAAAAATGAAAGGAAGAAAGGGAGAGGGGGAGGGAGGGAAGAAGGACGGACGGACAGACAAAGGAGGAATGGAGGGAGGGAAAGGAAAGGAGAAAAAAATAGTGATCTCTGTTGAGTAGGAGGAGTTAGTAGGGATATTAACACTGTCATTGTCATGTTTTTCCTTAGGGGGAGGAAGAAAATGGTGATCCTTGATAAAATGAAGTATTTTAGAAGAATGCAATGCTCCCTAAAGCATCTCAGTCAGGCACTTGGGACATCCAAGTTTCCAGTGGGCAGCAGTAGGGATCACAAAAACACAGCAAATGCTTGAAAGCAAATGTGGAAAGGGGCCAGTGAGATGTTTTGCTTACTTGGGGATTTTTGCTGAAGTCATGATTAAAAGAGCAGGGGTAGAGGGCAGTGTCTTTTTTACACAAGGACAAAATCATTGGAAAATTCAATTGCAAAAGATAACTCATTACTCTGCCAAGAAAATCAGACAAATTGTTTGTTGATATTATGTGGCCAGAAAAAGAAAAGTGAGGCAATAGATTCTTGGCTGAACTCACAAATGCTTTGGCAGAGCATCAAGATGGCTTCTCCCTCTCCTCGGCATCTTCTTCCTCTTCCTCCTCTTCTGTAATGAGGTTCCAAGGTGTGGGCTTTATCCTTCAAACCCACCTTGGAAAATATGACATGCCAGGGCTGTCCAAAAGGAATCCGGATTTCATGAGGACCTGCTATTAATACATCTTCTTCAAGACATGTTGAAGAAGCTCTTGGGACTGCTATTCAGGACTTAACACTAGGCCTCAAGATAATGAAACAGAGAGTAGAAATTCTGTCTAGGGAGAAGGTATTCTGAGATCCTGATATTCACTCTAAAGACATAGTTGCAATCTTGTCAAAGTCCCAGGCTGTGTGTCAGGCTATAGAGATTCACTTGATTTCCAATTTAAACCCAGAGTAATTTATCTAAATTTCTTAGGAGGGTGAGCGAGAAATCTGAAAGAGCACTGTCACTTGTTTGTTGGGACTAACTTCCAACAGTAGTGAGAAGAGGGACTCTTCAGGCATCCAGGTCAGCATTAAAAACCACAGGTGCCTCATGGTGGGCATCAACCACTGGAGTGGCAACTGCCATCGAATCATCAGGTGGCCACCACCACTGTGAGCAATGTGAGCAAGCATGGAGTGAGTAGCAGCTGGAAGACATCCTGAAATGCAGTCAAATGGAATGCACCAGGATTCTCAGATTGCTTCCAGGGTGATGGGCAGAGCTTGGTGTCCTTGTGACCTCTGAGATTTGTCTGAGCAGATGGGTCCTGAGCTACCCATTTCTAGTCCTGCTGTAAACCATAGACATCCCCCACCCCAACTCTTGATGCTGCTGTGGCCTAGAAAAGGAAGGACCGTATCTGTCATTGTTCCTTGCAAAGAATGAAGACAGTGTGACTTACGGAATATAAAGATATTTTGAATGATATCAGCATTTCAGAAAAGCCCTGGAAGCCTCTGGTGTTTTTCAAACCTAGCTTGATCTGGTCTAATCTTTTTGCAACTGACATTTTTCTTTGTTCTGTCCTTTAGTCTCCAGACTCAAAACTAAAAAATATTGTTTTATAAAATGAAATGGATGGCTGACATCGAAAGGAAAGAGCCCAGGTGACTTCCTGTGAAGGACTATAGAGCCCCACGGATTGTTTTGAAAGCTCCGCTGCTCTGATCCTTCGGGACACACATGGGGGGGGGGATTTAAAACTGATTAGTATTTGGCAGGAGAAAAAAAAATCCCTAGCAGATAGTCAAACATATTCTATTTATATAAACTTGGCAAAAAGGCCTATTTCTCCAGTTTTGTTCAGATATCCAATTTCATTTTATCTTTATCATCAGCATCAGCATCATTGTTATTGTTCTTATTTCAGAGAGCTGAAAGGATGTGCCTTAAGTAACAGTCATAAAAACATAAGAAGACACTCCTCTAGGTCACTTCCAGTGAGCAGAGCCTATCTGGCTGTTCTGTTGACAGTGTTTTGAAGGATGTGACTCTGAAGAAGAAACAAATCTGAAACTTATTAGGCATGATGGCTTGTCATTGGCTGTTAATTCATTCAAAAAGGGGTGATCAGCTTCGAGGGAACTTTGCAGATATGCAGTGTCATTTCTTTGGTTTTGTGCTCAGTATTAATTAAGAAAGATCAAGCTCAAAACCCTACAAAGGAAGACACATTCCACGCTATTGTAGCAGCCACTGGAAATGAAGAGGCTACCGTTGACCGCTTAAGATATGGGAAAAGGGTGATTTAGGGAACCCACTGGTGAATAAGTAACTTGTGTATAGGCTACACGGCTGGTGGTGGGTGCAGGAGACTCAGGAATCCTGTTTTAAGTCCCCACTCATAACCATGAGCATCGGTCGTCTTTTTATAGAGTAAATGAGGTGCCAGGGCTCACATCTGCTAAGTTATGAAATGCCTCTCTCTCTCTTCCTCTCTTCATACATTCCTCCCCCTATTCTTTATTCCCAATAACTTGTGAGCGTGTTTCTGACACAGGAATCAGTAGAAATGAGAATGTTTATTTAAGGTCATTCCAGGGAACATTATTATGGGTGAGTTGGATGGGTGTGCACAGTGCAAGTAATCTTCTAAAGCCTAGTAGCCATCATCAGTAGGAATTTTTCTTAAAAAGGCTTATCTTAATTCACTTCAACAGATTTCTTTTTTTCTTTATTAATACATAGAG
Organism: Craseonycteris thonglongyai; assembly: GCA_004027555.1. Lineage (NCBI taxonomy): Eukaryota > Metazoa > Chordata > Mammalia > Chiroptera > Craseonycteridae > Craseonycteris > Craseonycteris thonglongyai. Next base: position 23,297 of record PVKE010010904.1, read on the forward strand.
TCACAAACTTCTTTCCTTTCCATTTAAACTGGTTTACTGAATATTAATTAGCTGTTACTCCATGCCCGGTAATGGTTGCTGCTAGAAGAGAAGCAAATAAGGCAGGGTGTGCTCTCAAGAAACAAACTCTGAGATGGAAGACAGACACACAAAGACACTCTCCTGCCAACGAGACCTATAGTCCTAGAAGAAGGTATAAGCATAGAGCAGAAAAAAATGAGCTGTGTGTGGCGATAGGATTACTCAAGAGAAACATTTTTCAAAGCTTGAAATTGGAGCTTATTTTTGAACAAGGAAATACATTCATTTGCATTTTGAACAACGGGGAAGGCGTGGCTCTCCAGGAAGCAGCAATCCCATTTGCAAGGCATGGAAGTGGTAAAGGTCCGGTCTGTTACAAAAAAAAATTCGGGTGTTTTGCTATTGCTAGAGCATTAACTTGTGTGTGGGGGTGGGTGGGGGGTTGGGGGGGGGAGAGAAGCCTAGCTCTTCAGAAACCCAACGGCCAGCAGGATCTTCTCCAAAGAGAAAAAAAACAACAGTGGAGTTTGGAGAACTCCATAGTCAGTTAGCAGGAAGGACAGAGACTGGATGCAGCTTCCTGTTCCATCTCTGAAGTGATCAGGGATAAGGGCCACGATGTTGCCAACCTCTAGAACTTCTACCACTTTCCCGTGCATGTCAGTCTCTTCTTGTTTCCTCAAAATAGTCATCATGCAGCCTTTCAAAGAATATGAGTCTCTGAGCTTTTTTGTTTTCCTTTCAAGAGAAGTAAGAAATGGAGAAACTGTGGAGATCCTGCACAGGCTGAGGTATAGACCTCCCTGGGGGAGCACAGCCAAGACAGCTACAAGAAAGATAAATGCAGGCAGACTATAATGTGAAGCCTCAGCAGAGGGGGAGTGAGCGGTGTGGGTGCAACTCCTGTTTTTGGTCTGAGGAAGGGGACAGAGACTGTGGGACTGAAGGTTACCAAGGAGGGCTCTTTTCTCTCACATATAAGTCAGGCCAAAGCATGCCTTTTTCCATTTGAACAAGAACTCTTCTGTCCCCAGGAGAGAACACTAAGCTGGATTCAACACTGCATCCCAAAGTCCGGAAGTATTAACAGGCATGTGATTCTCTGATCTTGGAGATAAACAATACTGTCTTGGAAATTATATCTAAGGGTGGTGTGGGTCTGTTTATTTTGATAGTCAGGAGAATCAGCCATTTTAGAAGCAAAGCAAAAATATACAACTGTTTTTCTTTGGAAGCAAAACGAATATCTCAGAAAGTAAAAGTGGAATGCAACACAAAAGCATACACTCAGAGTCACTGAATCCTGGTGATGAAATATAGTATAGAGGTCAGACTCTAAATACCTCCCAAGAAATTGAATTCTTTCGAGCATCTCTCTCATGAGTGGAGGCAGCAGAGTGCGATGGCTACACGGAGAGGATGGACAGTTGGAATGTTTTATCTGCAAATGGAGTAACAGTGCTGTCTGTCATGTGGAGATCTACGTACTGAAAACATCTTCCTTCTCAGATATCTGACATCTAGTAATGTCTCCATATGTATGGCCCCAGAGTAACAGCAGAAGAGTGTTCAGTAGCTAATGGGTTCCCTAGGGGGCAGAGGAGGGGAGCGGCTACGGCGTACCAAATTCATGAAATTTGCCCCTATTATTTAAATTCCCACAGTGGAAATTGGTCATTTGATTTCAGCAACATGTTCTGGAGACATAGAACATTGGATATCTGTTGGATAATGACCATGTTCTGAAGATAGTACAAAGGACTTAATATAGAAATCCCTGTCTCTTTTTTGACATAAGCATTGAGATGTACATTTATTCCCAGTTCTCGTATACCTAAAAGAACTGAGAACATACATATCCACACAGACTTGTACACAAATGTTCATAGCAGACAAGAAGTGCCAACAACCCAAATATCCAGCAGTTAATGATCAGATTTGTAAAATGGTATATATCCATGCAATTAATTAATATTCAACAATAAAAAGGAAGGAAGCCCTGATGCATGCTACAGCAATGAAGAATCTTGAAAATATTATCCTAAGTAAAAGAACCAGTTACAAAAGACCATGCATTTAACTGCAATGCCCAGAATAGGCAAATCAATAGACAGAAAGCAGATCAGTGGTTGCCTAGCATGGTGGGGAGTGATCGCTAACAGGTATAGGGTTTCTTACCAGAGGATATAAATGTTTTACAATTATGAGTAGATTGTACTTATTTACTGGGTTGCACAACCCTGTGAATTTACTAAAAGCATTGAATTTCAGACTTTAAATGATTCATGTGTAATAAGCAAGTTTTGCCTCAATAGAATGGTTTTAAAGTATAGGTAAATAAACAAACAAACAGAAACCCCATGTTGTTTCACTCCACAGCATTTTACACTGTTCCTGGAGTGGGCTCTGGGTTCACACAACCAGGGTCTAATCACAGTTCTGCCTCTCACCACCTCTGTGACTTTCAGCCACCTATCAATCACTCTGTCAGCCTCAGTTTTTCTCATCTGTAAAGTGGAAATAATAGTGCTCATCTCATAGGGTTGTAATGAGGATTACATGAGATAGTGTGTGTATTAATAAAAAGCAGAGTGCCTGAGATATGTACATTCTTCCCTTTGGCCAAAAGGATTCAGGCTTAGTCGCTACAATCATTTTCTGACATCTGCCACCCACACTCCCTGCTTAACAGCCATCCTGGTGAGTTATGACTTTGTTTACTGTGGATCCTTTGAGTTGGCACATGTGTGACACCCAGTGAAGTGGCAGAATACAGTGGGAAGAGCATGGCCTTGTTCAAGTCAGAAATAGGTTCAAAATCTGGTTCTGCCATGAGAGCTCATTAGTTAATCCCTCAAGCTGCAATTTTATTAATTGATACATGAATCAAGAGTGTCTTCCTGGAAAGGTTGTTGTGAGGATTAAATGCCATGATCTGTGATGGTATGGTGAACACCAAGCCCAGTACTTGGCACTGAATAGCCACTCAGCCAGCATGATCTCCCTTCTCGTCCTTCCTTGCTTTCTTTCAACCTTGGTAAAATAAAATGATCTAACGAGAGAACAAATGTGTGCTTAATGTGAAGGAGAAAAAAAATCACCTTGGCTGATGGTTTTCTCTGCCAAAAAGGTCTTACCCTGAGCTTCCTAATTGACTCCAATTAAGAGGTATTTTTTAAAGGCACAAACATGTACACTGTTCTTTATTCCCTCTTTCTCCCGTGATCAGGTTAGACAGAAGGAAATAGACAGACTACTTCAATTTCGCATTGAATTTCATGAAAAATTTAGACCTCTAACCACTCCTGCTTCCCAAATTGGCATTTATTAGAGTTATAAGGAGAGTTTGCAAGCGAGAACTACATCAAAAATATGCACAGGGCTCTTGGAGAGTTACTTTCTGCAAGTGATGATGTCTACTGCCAGTCTTTGAAAGAAATATCAAAAAGGTAATATGAGTTGAAGCTTAAGATTTCTCAATATGTCCATTTGAGTTACAAAGGATTTTTATGCTCCATTTCAGACATTATTTAAACATTGTTATTCCTGCAAACATGCCACACAGAGATAAGGTTTTGCTCTAAACCACATCGAAATGCAGATTGGTCTAGAAAGTCAGTTTCAAAGTGCCTTTTTGCAGGTAACTGTTTATTAAGCCTCAGAGGAATTTCAGTTGGAAACTCTTATTCGGGCGGGGGACGGGGGGGACAGTAAGATTTGTAATATTCTCTTTAATCATGTGATTTGCACAACACTGGTACAGTCATCATCTAAATAAAGTTTCTGGAGCCATCAGGGCATTATACTGTAGCTGCTTCATTTAATCTAATGGTCCACATTTAGGTAATTTCCATGCATTTTAATCTACTTAATGATCACCTTTCTCAGGTGATTTATAGCAGCTGGATGTCTGAGGTTCTGATATCTAGGAGCCATGCACTGTAAAATAAACTGGCAGAAAATACTACTGGAAAATGAATGTTTTATGTAGATCTGCCGTCACTAAACACCACAGTAATACTTGCTGGGAGATGTCTATCATCCTCAGGAGATTTAGTAATGGGAATTGTATAGGCTCCCAGAGAACAGAATTGGTCTAAGGTTATTTTGCTAAATAATGTCGAATGCGTTGACATGCTGGCCCCGTTAGTGGGACAGATGGACACTTACTTACAGGTCATTTCCCTAGATCATGGCACCCCAGAATGGTCTATGGAAGATGATCAAATATAGTAACTCCCTCACGCTCTTGGTGATTGAGGGTTGACTCTATTAACTCATTCAAGGCTCTGAGAAATCCTTAGCATCTTATAGAACATACATCAGGAAAGAGAACCTTAGTTGATGCCCAATATCAGATTTCCTTTGGAAAAATAAAACATAAATTTGGAAACAGACACATCTGGGCTTCTGTCTGTCACTTAGAAGCACGGCAGTCTCACATCAGGAGCTATTTCAGCTCTCAGAGCCTTGCTTTTATGTTATGGAAACCAAGGATAATACTAGCTACCTTATAGGATTACTGTGAGGTTCAAGTGAGATAACATATGCAAAATGATTAGAGAAGTACCTAGCACATAGTAGGTTTACATCTATTTGAGCTCCTTTCTTCTCTCCACTCTATTTAATGCCATCTCTAAAAGGCTGAAAATACATTGATGAATGGGGTGGTTCCTGCTTTGCAGCATCTTAGAATTTTCCAAATGAAAGTCTGGTCTCTGTTTCAGATTGTTCTCTAGATAGACATTTTGGGGAACCAAAATAGAGATCCCACCTTAAATGAGCATTTACTATATGTCATATGTTGTATGTTGCTGTATCTTCTTTAATCATCATAGAAATCCCATGAAGAGAGTATTTTAAATGCGAAAACTAAATCTACTAGATGTATGTAATAAAATCACACAGCCAGTGCTGGGGATGGAAGAGATGAATCCAGTGTTATCTCACTAAACAGAACTTGTTCTTAACAACCAGTATCTTATCACTTATCACTAGGAACTTGTTCCTAATCCTCCCAGTATGGAATCAATGACAAGTTATGAGGGACTTGAAGAGAGAGATGGAAGAAAAAGAAAAACAGACAGAAAGATTATTAAAAGGCAAAAAAGTTCAGAGCCAGAACGTGAATGAGCTTGGAACGGTGGGGCATGTGTGATAGCCAAAGAGGCTCTCAGGTGATTTTGTGTCACAGTTTGGCCGAATATTGTGAATTTGTCAGAGCTTAGCAAATGGCTTGCCTCATTAGCCAGTGTAAACTGTGAAGTGATTAGTGTAGATTTTGTCCATCCAGTCTATTCAGGAATCCCCCCATTGTCTGTGGCTTTGTTTTGCGCCGTTTCAGGGTACCCAAAATCCACCTTGGTTTGAAAACATTAAAAGGACCATTCCAGAAATAAACGGTGTGTGAGTTTTAAATTCCAGGCCAGTCTGAGTAGTGTGAGGAAACCTTGCACTCTCTTGCTTTGTCCCCCCCTGGACATGGATCGTCCCTTTATTGAGCTCCTCCACCTGCCCACGAGTCCCTCCGTAGCCATCTTGGCTGTCAGGTCGATGGCCGTGGTACCACCGTGCTTGTGTTCCAGGGGTAACCCTTATTCAGTTCATAACGGCCCCGAAGCACAAGGGTAGCGATGTTGGCAATGTGGCTATGCCAAAGAGAAGCCGTAGAGTGCTTCCTTTACGTGACAAGGCATACACGAGTACGTACAGGAAAACGCCTAGTATTTGAGGGCTGTCCAGAAAGTATCCAGCCGTGGACCTCATCATAGTGCCTGTGGCCAGTGTTTTCTGGATAGCCCCCGTATATAGGGTTTGGTACTATCTACACTTTCAGGCATCCACTAGGAGTCTTAGAACGTATCCCCCACAGATAAGGGGCAATACTATACAAAAAATGATAGAAATTCTACTAGAATTATGTGCCAATGACCTCAAATGATTGTAGCATTTCCCAGGATTTTGTGGGCTATAATTTAGACCTCTGTGAATCAGTATAGGTGAGAGGGGATAAGAGCTAAATTAACTTCAAAGGATATTGAAGGTCATGATGAGGAAATAATGTCTTGATGACACATGTTTGACAGGGAGAGTAATTCTGAGTGAAGAAAGTGAGACCTTTGAGGACATTGAATTCAAATAATTTAAAACAGTGTGAGGTACTTATTTTTTTGAAAATTTAGAGTGGCATTGTGTTACATAGGCAAGAAATCTGTTCTTTTAAACATCTTTACTCATCAACTGTAATGATCAGGTAATAATTTGGAAAGTTGGTCTACATAAATGTACCCATAATCATATTAATGTATGAACATGTATTCATTCAGCTTACGTCTAGCACGTACTTACTAATGACTGGGGTTGGGATGGACAAAGTTGCTGAAGTGACGCATGAGACCTGGGGCTCCCGGAGAGAAAGAGACACCAACTCAGGGCATGAGGTCCGGGGGAGACAGCTGTGTTGGGGGCTGTGAGTCACAGGACTGCTTTTGAGAGAGTGAGACAATGTGGATGAAGAGAGGGTTTCCAGCAGACGGTGGTGTTCAGGTGCCATGTTGAGGAAAGGTAGGATTTCAACTGGGGGATGTCAGGCAAAGAGAATCCAAAACAACGGGGCCCTGACAGCAAAGCCAAGAAGGTGTGAGGTGGCTGGAGGAGCTCCCTGCAGTGCAGCCACGTTCCAGGTGGGGCACTGTACATGCTGAAGCTGTGGGGGAAGGCAGGTTCTGGTCCTCGTGGACTTCAAAGGCCATGTGCAGGACTTTAAATCTTGCCCCACCCCCACCCCCAGGGAACAGAGAGCCATAGAAGGACTTCAGCAGGACAAGAAGGAATGCACGTTACCTAGAAGACCACCTCAGCATCTCCAGGGAGAAGAATCTGCGATTAGGTGAACCATCTGGGAGCTATAAAGACATTGCAGGATAGTCAGAAAGGGTCCCTCAGGCATCCCCATGAATACGCAGCCATCCTCACTAAAAACCTGCCCAATGGGAAGAAATAAGTTAGTCTCTCCATTCAGTCAGGGACAAAATCCTCCTATGTAAGTTTTGCATAATATTTCAAATCCTTTAGTAAATTTTGAATCTCATTGTATAGCATAGTATGGCTTAAGCAAACGTTGACTTCTACATATTTTACAGAGCATATTTTGTATAGTCAGAAGTTCAAGATTAAATGAGACATCAAAGACAATTTAATTTGATGTTTCACCCAAGGCTCGAATCACTTCTATAACATCCCTGTCACAGGTTGCTCAGTCTCTGATTATGTAGAGTAACAAGGAATTCACTACCTGCTGAAATAAAAGTATTGATCAGCCCAGTGGGGACACAGGAGGGACTGGGACAGAGCAGTGGGACAGTGGGTGTTCAGCCCTCGGATGTGGCTGGATGCACAAGTCTCATGTGGAGAAGGCAGGGCAAGTATGCCCAGGGGGCTGAGTGACCACTGTGCTTGGACCTTGGGAAACTTGTGGAGACTTCAGTGTGTGGGGGGAGGGTTGTGTCTACACCATAGGAATCACATTCTGAGCAGAAGTCAACATCCACATCACCAGGATGCAGAAGCATCAGAACGTAGAGAAGCGGGCTATGAGTTTGGACGAAGGGGCTGATAGAACCAAAATACCTGATGTGCCAGGGCCGAGGTTGGGGGACTGTGATCGCAGACTGATCCCGGGTTGAGTTTTCATTTGTAGGATGGGTTAAGAAGTGGACCAGAACGTGTGAGAATCTTTGGAGCATGCTTTTATGAATGTGGTCAATAGAGTGAAGGAGGTGGAGGGTGTAGAGGAGGCAGGTGAGCCTGGGCAGACAGTGGGCGAACCAGACACAAGAAGGAGTATTTGGAGCAGGTCTAACTTTAGTCACCTTTCATCATCTGGTCAGTGGCCACTTAGGCAACGCCACGTGCTGGGGCCCGCTGCTGCTGGAAGCAGCACACGCTCCGCCTGCAGCTGGAGGGAGCGTGCAGCGCGCCTGGTCTATCGCGAGCCCCCGTGGCTGGTGTTCAGCTACGTGCAGGCTTGGTTTGACATTAAACTCCATGTTGAATTCTTTCTGTGTGGAGGACCCTCTCGTTTTCCTTCTGCTGCTTGCATTTTGAACATGTTTAACATGTTGGATAAAAATAAGTGGTCTGATCACATGAAGAAAGTGCATTTTAGCAGCGGGGGTAGGGTGGAATAGACTTACATGTGCTACAGGGTGGGTGGGGGGCAGAGAACATCCCCAAACTGATCTTTTTAGGAAATTGCAGAATGAAAAACAAAGGACAGATTTTCAAACTAGATTTCCTCTCTGAGAGAACATCCTGAGACATCGCTCTTAGTCATAGATACGTAATTTAAGGGTTCAAAAGAAATGTCAGAAAACAATTTTCACGCCAATTTTTCAAACTCAAAATGGAAGGATGAAAAATATAGGAGACACCGAGGTTTTGAATATGCATATTTTTCAAGCTTAATGCCCAGATGTAGCAATTATAAAACTCTTGTATTTGGGCAGTTACTTTGTCAAGATAAATGACTGGTTAAATAAACTCTTCAGGTAAGGGTGTGGGAGCTTGGTTTTGAGTATACACCCATTGAGTAAGACTTTTAAATACATATTTAACACAGGAAAACCAGATTTTTCTCCAAAGAAATCCTTGGAGAAAAACAAAGATTGAAGTGAATTAACATATTCATTCATATTCTCTCTCTCCTTTCCTCCCTTTCTCCACACACTCATATAGACACACACACACACACACACACACACACACATTCTCAGAACTATTTTAGCTTTGCATTAACTAGTCATTGAACATCATCTATGATAAGACACAAAATAGGAGAATATTTGCAGATACGAGGAAACCAAAAAAAAAAAAATAGTTAATAACCAATTCTGAGTTCCCACTTGAATAGCTAGTGAGCACTTCAAACCAACACCTTTCAAACTTATAGTCTCCCATTACAACTCTTACCACCTCCTGTTTCCCCAAACTTGGTAAATAGTGCTAGCATCTACCACATGCACATTTTAGAGACCTAGGTATCATCTTTATACTGGTTTCCCTTCTCTTATCTCGTATGCGCGCGTGTGTGTGTGTGTGTGTGTGTGTGTGTGTGTGTGTGTGTGTGTGTGATATGTCGTTTTGCTATATACATTCTTGGAATTCAGAGAATATGTATTACACTTTGTTCACTCAACACGGAGGAATTTTTTTCTCTTTTATTCTCCCATCTCTTCAAATCAATGTGTATGTCCTATCTAGTGCAGCTCCTGAAGGGCCTTGTCAATCTATCCACTTCTCCCTCTCTCAATTTCTACCATCATGACCAAGGTACAAGTTGTTGTTCATCTGGACTGTTGCTACAACCATATCCTCCTCATTCCCACTTGAATCCATTTTCTCACCCCTTAGCTGTCCTAGGAGCCTTTAAAAATGTGAATCTAATCCTGTACCCCACATTGCCTCATGGCTTAAAAACTATTACTAGCTTCTCATTGCCTTTAATAAAACCCCAGAATCCTTAATGAACCTGTGTTATTCTGCATGATAAGACCCTCCCTGACTTATCTCTAGACTCACTCACGCCTCTCTTTTCTGCTTGCCTTCAATAATGTTTGTTCTACTTGTTAATCCTTCTGTTTGCCACAGTCCTTCTTCAACACCTTTCCACATGTCTTTTCTATTGCATGGAACTCACCTATCCATTTCTTACAACTTACGGTGATTTTTGTATCATTTAGAAGTCAAATTCACATCTTCAGGAAGTTTTTTTAGACACACACACCCCCCAACCACCCCCACCCCCCCGGACTAAATCAAGCCCCTGTGATAAGTCACCTTGATATTACTTTCTTTAAAATATCATTTATTTATTTTTAAAGTATAGTTGACATACAGTATTATATTCGTTTTAGGTGTACAACACAGTGATTTAACGTTCATATACCTTACAAAATGATCACTATGATAAGTCTAGTAACCATCTGTCACCATATAAAGTTATTATGATACTATTAACTATATTCCCTATGCTGTACACTGTATCCTCATGACTTATTTTATATCTGGAAGTTTGTGCCTCTGAATCCCCTTCACCTTTTTTTTTTTCACCCATCCTCTAATCCCACCCCTCCCCCAACCCCCGGCAACCATCAGTTTGTTCTATTTGTTTGGTTTGGTTTGTTTCTTTCGTTTTTAAATTTCACATATAAGTGAAATTATGTGGTTTTTGCTTTTCTCTGTATGACTTATTTCATTTAGCATAATATTCTTTAGGACCTTCCATGTTGTCACGAATGGCAATATTTCATTCTTTTTTATGGCTGAGTGATATTCCATTATGTATATGTGCCACTTCTTTATTCAGTCATTTATTAATGAAAACTAATGTTGGCAATTGTAAATATTGTTGCCATGAACATAGAGGTACATATATCTTTTTGAATTAATTTTTGTTGTTGTTGTTTGTTTCAAATAAATACCCACTAGTGGAATTACTGGGTCATATGGTAGTCCTGTTATTAATTTTTTGAGGAAACTCCACACTGTTTTTAATAGTGGCTGCACCAGTTTACAATTTCAACAGCAGTGCATGAGGGTTTCCTTTTCTCCATAGCCTCAACAACATTGTTATTTGTTGTCTTTTGGATAATAGCCATTCTAGCAGGTGTAAGGTGATATCTCATTGTGGTTGTAATTTGCATTTCCTGATGATTAATAATGTTGAGAAGTTTTTCGGTTTCTTTTGACTCCTTGATGTCAGTTTTATGATTGCTGTTGAAATTGGTTGTTTAAAATTATGTACTTTAATGGAACTGTAGTTCCGTTAATTCAAGTAAAGATGTGTCCTTTTAACCAGTGTATCCTCAGACCCTGAAGCAACATCTCAAACTGAGTCCTCACAAAGCACTTGTAAAATGGGCCAATTAATTCTTTGGGTGATCTTTGATGTCTTGGAAGTACACAGATTGTACTAATAAACCAGAAGGACCCAAAGTAAATCTGAGGTTCTAAGCCTGGATCTCAAAAATCAACTTCCCAAGTGTAGATGAAGGAAAAGGAGGAAAATCTGGGTGATTATAAATGTGATTAAAATGAATCACTGCTCAGTGTAGCCACTAGAGAAGTGATTTTAATCATAGGCTTTGTAAAGAGAAGGAACCACCCACAACAAGAAACATGGTGCTTCTATTCCACTCTGCACCATGCAGGTTGTTTCTAAAGTCTTTCAACCAGACCTGGGACTTTGCACATTTGAACAGCCCAGAGGTGAAAGAAGAGGATACTGAGGGAGGCTGGAAACCGTGGCAACCACAAGGCAGTGTATAAATTGCTGTGGAGGTGCCTGGGAACTCTACTAAAAAACTTGAAGAACTCTCCTGCTGATAATGAAAATGTCCTTTGTGGCCCAAAAGAGAAAGATAGGAGCCCATGGGTGACTTTTGGGTGGAGTCAGATGGTGCCTCTTTTACATGGAGAATCGTCTGACTAAATAGCATGAACTGTGATATAGGTCTTTCTCCAGAAAACATTCTAGAAGTCAGTATTGTCTGGAGGTGAAATGGACAAACCTGCAAAGTTTTAGGACTTCTGCCACTGGATTTGGTCCAATACAGACTGATTGACCACATGTGGTTGGTATTGAAGGTTTGCTGGCAATTGACAATGTGGCGGTTCTAGCTTCCTGTTGAGCTGGCATTTATTGGAGAAGACACTGTGTGCCTGGAATTGTGCTAGACTCATTCACAAAGGCTGCCTTGTCTGTGCCCTACCAAAACTCCATAACATAGATATTTATTTTTGTAATCCTATTTTGCAGAGGGCGAAAGTGAGGCGTAGCAAAGTCAAGGAGTTCTTTAAAATTGCAGTGATGGTAAATGATCTTTTACCATTTTTTTAAATTCCATAATACTATGCCACTTTTTCAAAATGACACTCAGCAGCCCTACTAGACAGGGCTCGTGTTCTCTAATGCAACTATCCTGGAATGGATACTGACCATGGCCAGCACACTTCGAAACCTAACCACAGTGACCATCCCTTTCATAACTGAACAAAATAGCAAGGGTCTTCAAACTGGGTCACTGCTAATGATCAAATGTGGCTGAGATTGCAGAGACTGAAGAAGGAAAGTAATAGTGGCAGAATATGTGTGATATGTGGCAGGATGGCTTTCTAACTTAATATCTTATTCATGTTTCTAAGAGGTTAAAAGTCCCAGACTTGGCAACTAAGGAGTTTATGACTCAGTCATTGAAGGGAAAAACCTGGAAAATCATGATCAGAGCTTTATTATGTTCATAATTAGGCTAAAAAATGAGAGCATATGGCAACTGAGGGAAAACATGAACTGCAGATATTGGATTTTCAGTAGACAAAGTTGAAGAGGAATGAATCTGTGAAGTAATATTATTGTAAGTGATGACAGGAAAGAAATGGATGGAGTTAATAACTTAATGCATCTGGAATATAGGGGAGCTATGTAGTGATAAATATAAGTAGAAGTAGAAGAAAATAAATGGATAAATAAAACAAAGAATAAATGCTCAATAATGCAAGATACTAAAATCCTAACCTGCCATCAAAGAGAATAAAAATACGAGAATGGATATATGAAAAATAAAAAGGCAAGAACAGAATGCAAATGGAAAAAATGGGGATAGGAAATGTCTTAAAACAATGTAAGAAATCCTTAATTAATTTGTGAACGACAGGTAGCTCATAAAACACTTGTGAAATTAGCATGGCAATTGAGTAGCTGCAAAGACACCGAATAGACCTTCAAAGAGACCTGAGATGTGTGCATTATGTGCCGTTAAGTCGGCTACAACTGCCAGCAATCCTATGAATGAGTGATGTCCACAATGTGCTGTCCTCACAGCCCTGCTCAGCTCCTGTAGATTCGTGCTTGTGCGCTTCTTTTATGGAGTCAATCCATCTCATGTTCACTCTTCCTCTTTTCCTGCGGCCTCCTATTTTTCCCAGCATTACTTACTATCTTTTCCAAAGAACCCTGCCTTCTCATGATGTGCCCAAAGTAGGAGAGCTTCGGTTTTGTCATTTTCAGCCTGCAGGGATGTTTCAGGCTTACTGGGCTCTAGGACCCCATGGTCATCTTTCTGGTGGCCCAGGGTATCAACAGCGCTCCCCTTCAACCCCATATTTCAGATGAATCTATTGTTTCCCAGCAGCCATCTTCACTGTCCAGCTTTTCCATCTGTACATAGTAGCTGGGAATACAAGACTGTGGACGATCTCAGTCTTGGTCTCTAATGACACATCTGCTCTTGATGACCCTTCCTAGTGCTTCCATTGCTGCGCATCTGAGTCTCAGCATCATCTTGATTTCTTGGCTGCTGTTCCTATTTGAATTGCTGACTGAACCAAGGCAAACAAAACCCTCAACAATTCCAGTGTCTTCATTGTCTGTGTTAAAGTTGTGTACTTCTTCTGCAGTGATGATTTTTGTCTTCTTGATGTTCAAATTCAGTCCTGATGTGACACCCTGAGATCATGTGATAATGTAGTAGAAAAATAATATTCTAGGAAGTTTTTTGTTTTCTTCCTGCATGGATAGAGGCCACATGCTGTGAGAAGAACAGGGAGGCATATTTGAAAGAGCATCCGTGGATTTGGGGAGCCATACCGTCAGGGTTAAAATGTTGGCAGTATGGTGTGGGGAAGATGTGTCCTTTGCCAACGTTTCTACCACCTCTAACCTTAGTATTTCCTCTGTTGAGTGGGAATGCAAATACCCACCGGGGTATACTGCTGTGAGCATCAGGTATGAAAAATGTGTCTTAATGGCCTGCCAAGCAGCTCCCCTTGTGAAAGCTCTTCTGACCGCAGAGAAGGGCGGTATAGTGAAAAGCCCATTATAGCAATGAAACAAGAGGCAAAAGGAGGAAATGCGCCCTGGTAGTGTTCCGGACACATGTACACGTTAATTCTTTGACTCCTCACAATAACCTATGACAACGACATTGATTTCCCCAACCTTTAGAAGAGCAAAGGGAGGTGCAGAAAGCTTCAATGAAATGCCTTAGTTCTTACCACTAATGATCAGTAAATCTGGAATTCAAACCCCAATTTCTGAACACATAAGTCCTATTCTTTGTATCACACCGACCATTTAAAATATGTGAGCCATTTTCATCTGTCCAGGTCAGAAATCTGAAAGCTTACCGACCTTATATTTACTATTTGGGGTTCTGTTTTCCCTCCAATATCTGAAGAGCTTTGGTTTCTTGCTTTTGTTTTTACCTGCAATCCAAAAGTCCCTTGACACATAAGGTGCCTTAGGAGTCCATGAAGTTGAAAAATCACCTTGGCTTCAGGTTTTTCCATCCCAGTAAATGTGCCAGGGAGCAGAATTCAGGAGAAGTTACAAAGTTTCCAAAAGCCATTGGCAGCAAAGAGGGAGTGGGGGAGAAGCAAAGAATGAGAAATAGAGCCCTGAGGGTGCTCTTCTACTCCATCTTTCTATCAGTTCAGCCAGTAGATGTTTAGTTAGAAAACTTGAGCCCCAGATGGACGTGGGCAGCCCTTAGAAATGTATTCCCAGCATGGGAGGGGGGGAGGGGCATAGGTATCGAGATGGATTCATGAGAGGGATTTCATGCCTCACAAATCACCCTGAGTACATCATGTACATTAAAAAAATTAGTAGACAAAACCGGAGCCGTGGTGTATAATTTACCTAGACTTGCGAGATGTTTTTGATACAGAGCAGGGCAGAAGATTTATCTGTGGGCACATTAAGCTGCACTTGGATCAAAATGCATCAGCTCTGCATTAGCACCCATCAGAGAATGTAGCAGAAAAAGGTGCATCATGGTGAGGCAGTAAATACGGGCATTCCAAAGAGAAATATTAGCTTAATTCGGGGGCTCTTCTGCAGAGTGCATTGGTTAGTTTCTGCTTTTGGAAGGACAAGATAACATTGTGCCTATATGAATGATTGAAAAGGCACAAACAAAGGAGTCTGGTGGCCTAATTTGGAGGGGTCCAGCAGGAATCCGCCTCCTTGTAGATAATGAGATCATATTTGGAGTAGATGTGCCACCAGGTGATAAAATGAATTTAGTAGAAATATCACTGCTGTTTACAACTAGAGGAACATTGGTGAAATATGCTGGAAAGAGAATGAATTCACAGTGCAGGAATTGCTTTATAGTTGGAAAAACATTTAGTATGTGACCCTCATCCTGTGGATAAATGTAATATGAGTTTATAGTAATTCAGACCTCTGAGTTACCTTTAGCTAAGGTTGAAAGAGTTTGAAAATTCAGCCTTGAGCTTCGGTGATTGGCAGAAGAAGCAGCACCTTGTACTCGCTTTCTCACCTCCCTGGGTTCTAAGTGTCTCAGCACCTGGCTCCCATCCCCTTTTTCTCAACAGGGGACATGCCCCACAGCTGGTGCTTCCAGGCACTGGTTTGCCCATGACTCAACACAGTGACTGTGTCTTGATCAATGGTGAAAAGAACCACTCTCTCTTCCACTAACAGAAAATCATACAGCCATGTAAAAGTTTAATTTTTTCTTCCTTTTGGCCCTTTGGCTTTCCTGCACACAGGCCTGTCTTTCCTCAGAGACCTCACGTTGGTGATGGATTCAGAGTTTATGAACATGCACTTGCAGAACACACAGATCCAGCCCTACAAAGGGACCCTAGTTAACGTGGGTGTGTTTGTGGAGCAGCCCGAATCTGGAGACAGTGCGTGCTCCTAGCTCTGTGAATGCTGGTCTCCCTGGAATGTAGTCGCGTTGGCCACTTTAGGAGCTGGAGTGCATAGTAGCCCATTCTTTCTTATGACTGTGGAAAGCAGAGGGAAGACCAACAGTGGACTGACAGGAGAGGAGGACAGGAAAAGGTGATGATGGTCTTTTTGGTCATGTCACCATCTCTTGGTGCTCAAGAAGTGGTCTGTTTTGGGGTCGCCCACCTTCCTAGGGCAGTTTCACAGACTGTCATTTGAGTCGCACAACATTTCTGCAATGTGTGTCTCCATTATGCAGGTGAGCAAACTGATTCTCAGTGTTTTAATGACTTCTTAAGGTTATGCCACCTTCAAATAGCAGAATTTGTACCTGCACGTAAGACTGACTAGCCACAAGCCCAGAACACTGAGGCTCAGGTCCCTCGCAGAGCTGGAATTCTAGGCAGAGTCACAATCAGTTAGAGGGACATGGGACTCAGACCCTACCTTCCAGGTACCTGATTCCCTCTTTCTTCCCTGGTGAGAGCCCCTTTTATGGATGTGGGTGATAAAGTGGGATGAATGAGCTGGAGGCTTCAATTGTTGTAAAACTATTAAAGAAAAATCTGTCTTAAGTTATCACCTAAGGGACCACTAAAAATTGGTCATCATTGAGGTGGATTTTTAAACAAAGGTTGAATAAAATTACACTCAGATCCCTAGGGATCCTTCTAAATAATCTTTTAAAACAGCGGGTTACACTGTGAAGTGACCTCCCTGTCTCACTGCCTACAAGTTTTATACCAAGTCCTGTGTTGGGCAAGGCTGGAAGAATGTACATTTCCTGTGTGGACACTTGTGTCCCTGGGTCGCCTAATGCCTTGCCCAGAGCAACAACACTAATCTTGGTATTTGGGGCTGAGGGGCAGTCAGTGATTACTTCAAAACTGGGGACTCACCTGAAATTTCAACCTTTGAAAATTCAGTATCCTTTGGAGCATCATTTACTTTAGCAAATGTCTATAGTTCTGATGATCTCTAGCCCCCCATCTCCTGTTGCTTAAAAAACCTGCCACGCTTACCTGTCTTCCATGGTGTCTTATCCCATCTTTAACAATGTTTCCTGACTCTCTGTGCTATGTTCTACTGCTCCACGCCCATCATATACCCACAAGTTAAAACCACCTCAGCAGTCGCCTCCTGTGTTAACAGGTGCTACACCTAGTGCCACGGAGGTAGACTTCTGCTTCCCTACCCTCTTCACCCACCCTGTATCTGTTTAACACAGAGATTTGTAACTGCCTGCGGCTGAGTCTATAAGTCTGGGATAATCGTGAAGGTAGAAACTGTGACTGAAGTATCACTTCCCCCCATGCTTAGAGGAATGTTTGATCACTGTAGGAAGAGAGTAAATGGTTACTGATGGATGTAATGAACTGAATGAATGGCTGAATGGGAAGCTTATTCTAAATACAAAGGCAGATGGAAGGGAAGTGTTGGCTATTCCCAAGACACATTGGTCACTCCCACTTCCCCAGGCTGCCCCCCACATCTATTTCTCTGGCAGTTCAAACCTTCCCAACCCATCAAGGCCTCATCTGTATTGTGCCCCCTCCATCTATGAACACATCTCCTCTAATAGCTTTGCCTTCCAGCTACTTAGTCAATGAGTCGGTATTTGTGGGTTGTTTCAGGGGTGTGGGAACTGATGGGAAAGAGAATAAGATTCAGGAAGCTTTGCATTAGGGTGAGGCACCAGTCATCCTGAGCAAGGCAGGGGACAGAAGAGAGTGGGGATGTGATGATGTCAAAAAAGAGAGGCCGATTGGGGAGCTACACCTCCCTATTGTGGGGAGGGGACTGTAATATGTGAGTCCCACCTAACTATTCACCAAATGTTTGCCGACTGAGGGCATGAAGAAATAGTCCCAACCACTCATTTCACAGAGACACCTATTCTCAAGCATGCCTTTTCTCAAACACCGTGAGACGGTTGAAATGTCCGCAAAAGGTGAACTTTACACTCTCAGACCGCAAGAGGCAACCACAGAGATGAGCCCATCCCCTGCCATTGTCTTCCTGGAGGTCCGTATTTCATACCACGGAGAGTTCAAGTTGGACGAAAACCACTTTCCAAAGCAGTCAGCCCAGGAATGCAAGGCTGATAAGACCCACTGCATCGTTCTGTCTACACGTGCCTTAGAAGAAAATTGTTTCTAGTCTTCAGGCGGGATAATTGTCCTGAGTCTTGATACTGCTTACCTCTGGTGGGGCATTCGTCAAAAGCTCTTTATGACCACGATTCCATTACGCTTCCTTACAGCCTATAAAACAGGAAACACTGTGCTTCCTTTACAAATGGGCGGGATGAGGCCTCTGTGGAAGACGTAGGGTTAGGAGTTGACCTCGGGGTGAGAG
>PVKE010010905.1:0-41430 GCA_004027555.1 Craseonycteris thonglongyai
CCCTTATCAGAGGCATTGTTTGCAAATATTTTCTCCCATTTGGTTGGTTTCCTTTTTAATTTGTTGATGGTTTCCTTTACTGTGCAAAAGTTTTGTAGTTTGATATAGTCCCATTCATTTTTGCTTTTACTTCCCTTGCCTTTGAAGTTAAGTTCATAAAGTTCTCTCTGAACCCAAGGTCTATAAGTTTAGTACCAATGTTTTCTACAGTGCAGTTTATTGTTTCAGGACTTATGTGGAGGTATTTAATTCATTTTGAATTAATTTTGGTATACAGTGACAGTTCATAGTTCAGATTCATTCTTTTGTATGTAGTTTTCCAATTTTTCCAGCATCATTTACTGGAGGCTTTCTTTTCTCCATTGCATTTTTTTTGCTTCTTTTCCAAAAATTATCTGTCCATATGTTTTTGGACTTATTTCTTGGTTTTTGATTATGTGCCATTGGTCTGTATGTATATTTTTCTGCCAATATCAAGCTGTTTTGATTATTGATGCATTGTAGTATAGACTGAAGTTAGGCAGTGTGATGCGTCCAGTCTTAGTCTTTTTTTGTAGGATTATTTTTTGGTGATTTTGGGTCTGTGGTTCCATATGAATTGGATAATTTTTTAAAGCTATTTTGCAAAAGAATGTCTGAGAGATTTTGATGGAAATTGCATTAAATTTGTATGTTGCTTTGGGTAATATGGTCATTTTCACTATGTTGATTCTTCCGATCCATGAACATGGAATATCTTTCCATTTCATTGTATCTTCATTTTCTTCTAATAGTGTCTTATAGTTTTCCATGTATAAGTCCTTCATGTTCTTTAAGTTTATTCCTAAGTATTTTATTGTTTTTGTTTTGATCGCAAAAGGTCTTATTTTTCATATTTTGTTTTCTGAAGTTCTGTTGTTCATATATAAAAATGCTAGGATTATTGTACTTTGATTTTGTATCCTGCCAATTTACTATATTCTTTTATTATTTTCAACAGTTTTCTGATAGAGTCTTTAGGGTTATCTATATAAAGGATCATGTCATCTGCAAAAAAAATGGCAGTTTCACTTCTTTACTCCCATTTGGATGCCTTTTATTTCTTTCTCCTGCCTGCTGGCTCTGGCTAGAATTTCCAGCACTACGTTGAATAGCAGTGGTGATAGAGGACATTCCTGTCTTGTTCCTCATTTTAGAAGAAAAGGTTTGTTTTTCCCCATTCAGTATGACAGTCTTTGAGGGTTTGTCATATATGGTCTTTATTATGTTGAGGTACTTTCCTTCTATACTCATTTTATTAAATGTTTTGATCATAAATGGTTGTTGTATCTTGTCAAATGCTTTTTCTGTGTCAACTGATATAATCATATAATTTTTCTCTTTTATTTTGTTGATGTGGTATATCACATTGATCTATTTGCTTATGTTGAACCATCCTTGTGTCCCTGCGATGAATCCCACTTGATCATGATGTATAATCTTTTTAATACATTGTTGTATTCTATTTAATAGTATTTTGTTTAGGATTGTTGCATCTGTATTCATCAGAGATATTGGTCCATAGTTTTCTTTTTTCATGATGTACTTTCCAGGCTTTGATATTAGGGCAATTTTGACTTTCAAGCCTTATAACTTAAGAAATATATTTCATAAGATTATACCTGCCAATGATGCTGATTCCTCTGATGGATGTGGGCAAAGTAAATGGAAAAACTTCTGGAAAGAATTTCCATCATTTTTGATGTCATTAAGAACATTCATGAGTCATGGAAAGAAGTCAATAAATTGACATCAACAGACTTTTGAAAGAAGTTGTTTCCAACCCTCATGGATGACTTTGAGGGAGGGGTTCAAGACTTCTGCGAAGTAAGTAATTGCATAAGTGGTGGAAATAGCAAAAAAACTAGAAACAACAGTGGAGCCTGAAGATGTGACCGAATTGCAGCAATACCATGATAAATAAACTTTAATGGATGAGGAGTTGTGTCTTATAGATTATCAAAAAAAGAGGTTTGTTGAGATGAAGACATAAAAACTATCCTGATGAAGATGCTGTGAAAATTGTTGAATGACAACAAAGGATTTAGAATACCTGTACAGTTTTTTTCTTTTCTTAAAATATGCATACATTTTTTGGCACCCTCTGATAACAGGCATATTAAGACCAATTATTTACATTATTTTGAAACAATTCTTTCTTGTTTCTCCCATTCACTTGAGAAAATACTTTCAGTTAAACATCTTGAATGTTATATTGAATATGTAAATGTATACCAGATAATCCAGTATTCTACATAGGTATAAAATTTAGGCATAAATGAGAAAGTAAAGAAAATGGAGGGTGTATGCCCAATAAGAGGAGGATGGACAATTTAAAAGGGATACTTTATGATTACTCAAAGAGGATGGAAAAGTTAGAAATATAGCCTTCAATCTGTCTATATTTCAAAGAATATCTTTGTTTTCAGCCACTAATTTTGCTGTTCTATTTACCAATATAAACTACTTATATGTAAGTTTGAAAGTTTGAGGTGCTGAAGAAGAATGCACTCATCTTTTTCGGCACTCAGGCACCAACTAGAGTAAGTGTCTTGTTAGTGGACTGTAGGCCCTTTGTCACAGAGATGGGAAGGCTCTCTTTCTATTATATAGGTGACTTAAGTAGGCTATCTGATATGAAGCCAGCAAGCAGCCAACATATAAACAGAGATGTCAATGAACATTATGGGATAAGATTATTTTGGGGGGTGGGGAGGGGTTGAAGGATAAAGCACAGATTAATAGGTATCTCTGACTCCCCCCCCCATTTTTGTTTGGCATTGTTATTAATTTTTAAGCCATCATTTCATTATTGCTAAATAACCACAAACTATGTGTAATACAAATTCAATTTTCTTCAGATATCATTTTTAAAGCAATGTTACTCTTGCCAAATAGTTTAATGTCATTTATATTTTTTTCTGGAAAAAAGAACAATGAATGCTTTTCATAAAGTATGTCACCATTTTCTTTGACTGCCCTGCCAGTTGCATGGTGATGCTAGCGTTCATTTGATTAATGCCATCTTTTAGTTTTTAAAGATTTTTTTTGTTTGTTTTTGACAGAGAGAGAGAGAGAGAGAAAGAGAGACAGAGAGAAGAAGGAAGGCCCAGAGGAGTTTCCATAGCTGTAAGTCATTCTTTTTTTTGATATAGTTTCACTCCACAGGTGGGCACAGGGCTGAGGAGGGCAGGAACTGGCCAGAGGCCTCTCTCATGGGAGGCACAACCCCTTGACTGGGGGCTTCCTACATAGGAAGCAAGCCAGGGGCAGGAGCTGAACCAGGGGCCTCCCACATGGAAAGCTCACCCCAGTGAGAACCAAACTGGGAGAACACCCAGTTCAGCATATGGGCCTGTATAGGTCAAGGGAAGAATTCGATCCTCAAACCCCAGAATGTAAGATAGGCATTCAACCCACTAAGCCATTCCAGCTTCCCGATTAATGCCATCTTTTGAGCAAACATCATCCTACACATTGCTCCTATAATCCAATTTAACTTCAAAAAGTAATACATAGATAACATCTCTTAAAATGTGTATACATTTTTTGACATCCTTGGTGTGCTCATTTTTTTAAGCAAGGTAGCAGAAGGGCTGTAACATTTTCTTTCTTTCCTACTACATCATGGATGAGCTTATCTTCCTTGTCCCTTCATAATTTCTAAAGCAAATATAAGGAAGAGAAGCTGCCTCAGCAGTTAAAACAGTTCTTACATTAAGAGTCTGTATTTTTAAAATTCTGAACATTCTTTGAAATTAACTATAAGTATCTGTGTTCTAATAGTCTTTATGATAAGTGGCAGTATACAGGCTTTTAATAATGACTTTGTAAATTAAAGAGATAAAACATTGTAAGTGTGCTGAATAGCACAGGTATTCAGTAAATACTCAATGATGGTGGCACTATCAGTGCTTAAAACCACATTAACAATGTGAGATAAATTGTTACATTAACTTAAAGTACTGCCAAACTTGCTG
Source organism: Craseonycteris thonglongyai (assembly GCA_004027555.1). Taxonomy (NCBI): domain Eukaryota; kingdom Metazoa; phylum Chordata; class Mammalia; order Chiroptera; family Craseonycteridae; genus Craseonycteris; species Craseonycteris thonglongyai. The sequence goes on from PVKE010010905.1 coordinate 3,999, forward strand.
TATAATTTCTGAATGTTAATTTAATCAAATTAGTAATAGTATATAAATAAAAGTTTTTAAGAAACCTATCCAAGAGAAAACAGAAACCAGCATATTAATCCCATCTGTATTTTTTTCATGTGATATGGGATATAACCAAGTGCTGCAAAAATATTATTCTTAGGAATCAATGATATATGAGTAGATTAAATTTAGAGCATTCTTTGATCATTACACTAATTTATGTTTCCGAATAGACTTTAGAAAGGTATTATCAAATGGCATAGCACATATTGAAAGTTGTTTTAACTAAATATTATTGGGCTAAAATAGCAGATTTCTTTATAATGCTTCTTACATAGTATAAACTCTGCTGGGAGTCATAGGAGCAAACAAACATTTTCTTTTTCTCTGGGAGCAATGCCTTTGGTAGTTTGAAGAATTGTTACTAAAACATGTCTAGTGTGTATACATAAAACACTGTGAGTTATAAAATATTAAATTCTAACATTTTTCCTTAGACTGTGATACCAAAAGAAATATTCAATATGTGTTTTCCAAAATTGTCATGTATGTGTAATCTCTATAGTAAATATCATCGGTTCTTTAAATTGTAGAGCCCCAGGAACCCACAACTTCTAAACAGTGCAATGTAATAATAATTTCATAATTGAATAAATATACCTGAGAGTTAAAATTTGCGTGAGAATGCATAACTTAAAAAAAAAATTTTGAAGCTTTTTCAAAGCAGAAAAATATTTTATTTTCCTAAAGTCAAGATGCCTCTCAGTACAGTATCATATCTACTTGTTTTTTACTGATGACTAAGAGATTACAATAACTTCATTTCCTCTGTAAATGATAGGTAACTTAAAATCACATAATAGTTCTTGCTTTTCAGGACATTCTAACTTCAGCTTCATCCTCTCCACAAACCTTATCATCCAATTAAAATAGAACTGAAATTCTATGCTTAGCTAAAAAATAGGTTACATGCATATTATATTTCCATTAGTTGGCTTAAGCCATAATTTTTTTTTTTTTTAAGAAAAGAGCTCATTCAATACAGATGCTTTTTATATGCTTTGCACTGTTCTAGGCACTGGGAATATAATAGAGAACCAAATATATGAAAGTCCTTGCCCTATTGGAGCTAGCATAGTCTATTGAAGAGAAATGAAAAAAGAAAATATACAAATGAGAAAAAATTAAATATTTCAGGTGTTAACAGTTCCTACTGATAAAATAAAAATAAGGTTTTGGGAATAAGGAGTATTCAGTGGGGAGACTACTAGGAAAGTGTGAACTATTTTATGCAGGGTACTCATGGAAGTCCTCACTGAGAAAATGATATTTGAACAGAGACTTGAAGACAGGAAGAAAGGTGATAATTTAGGAATCAGGGTAAATACATTCCTGGCAGAAAAAATCTACTACAAAGGACTTGTAAAGGGAATGAATTGAACATTTGGGAAAAAGAAAAAAGCAGGTGTGGCAGGGGCTGCAGGAATATAGGGGAGAGTGGGAAAAAGTCAAATCAGAAAAGCAGCTAGGACTAGAAAGATTTTATGGGCCACATTAAGGTTTAGAATTTTATTTTGAGTAAAAAGAGAAGCCATTGAAAGATGGAAGGAAAGAAAAATTGTGGTCTGACTTGGAATTTAAGAAGATCATTCTGGCTGCTCTGTTAAGTATAGATTATGGGGGGTTAGTACAGATGAAGAGAAATGAGTTCAAAAGCTTTACTCATAATTGAGGATTCACAATAATAGTGGATCTGAGAAGACCTGATCAGACACTGAACATAGGAGGAAGTCAGAGCATTTCGGACTTGCTGATGGATCTGATATGGAGTATGAAAGACAGTCATCAAGGATAATTCCATTAAATGAAAGATCTGATCTGAGCAATTAGAAAGATAGGTTTTCTTTTTATTGAGAAAAGAAAAATTGTGGGAGAAATTCAGGTCACAGTGAAAGTTCAGAATCAGGATTTTGGTTGGACATGTTAAATATGAGGTGCAAATTTGATACCTAAATGCAGTAATCAAGTAGATAGTTGGTTAAGCAGTCTGCAATCCATACTTGAGATTTTTGATTTTGAGAGTTCTTAAAGTGAAGACGATATGAGGGCTATCTGGAAAGTATCCATCCATGTAATATGAAAAATAGAAGCACTTAAAGTTGGATTTTTTTCTGGATAGACCTTTGTATTTAAAGCCATTTCTTGACTGGATGAAGTTACTCAGTGAGTAGGTTGAAAAGAGCAAAGATATGAAAAATAGACTCTGGGATAATTCAAATTTAGAAGTTGGGAGATAATGAATTACCAACAAAAGGAATTGGGAAGAAATCATTGAAAAGGTAAGGAGAACCTATATTGAGTGGTACCCTGGAAGGCAAATAGACACAATATTTCAAGAATGGTAAATGCAATATCCTCATTGAGCAAGGTGACTGATAAATGACAATTGAGTATAGCAATGTGGAGGTTTCTGCTGAATAAGATGAGTTATCTTGGTGGAGTAGTGGACATAGAAGTCTAATTTCACTGAGTTCAAAAAGAATTGTGTAAACTATAGTCAATACGATTGAGAATTTTTGTTGTAAAGAGAAAGAGACCATATTATAAATAAAATGTAGTATGGAAAATAAGAAAATGAAAGATTTTTTTTTTCCTAAGGGGACAGTGGAAGGCTCTAAAGAGACTAACAGAAGTGGTAATATAAAGGATTTTGAGGGATAGTCATGAGAAAGAGATTAAAGTACAGAAGCATTTTAGGAAAAGCAAAGAGAGATGTGGCTGGAGACTGGTTCCTAAGGGTATAAACTGGAGCAAAAAACTACTGTATACTGATTGAGGAGTTTAGGATTTATGTTATAAAACATGAACCAGCACAGGTTTTGTTTGTTTGTTTGTTTGTTTAATAGATATGTATTTTTTTAAGATTTATTTTTATTGTTTTTTGATAGACAGGGAGACAAAGAGAGAGACAGAGAGAAGGGAGAGGGCTCAGAGCAGTCTCCATAGTTGACAGCATTAATTTTCCATATAGTTTCACTCCACAGGTGGGCACAGGGCTGTACAGGGCAGGAACTGAGCCGGGAACCTCCCACATAGGCCCCCCGCAGAACTGAACTGGGGGCACACTGGGTCCACATGGACTGGGCCCAGGATTCGATCCTTGGTCTCTGGGGCTACAAAGCGAGCGCTTAATTCGCTGAACCATCCCAGCTTCCCCTAGATATGTATTTTTTAAATTTATTTTATTGTTTCAAGAGAATTTGAGAGAGATAAAGAGACAGAGAGAAGTGGGGAAGGCCCACTTCTTCATAAGGTATACATCATTAGTTGTGACATAGTTTCATTCCACACAGGTGGATACAGGGCCATGCGGGGTTGGAACTGAACTGGTGGTCTCCTGCATGGGTGGCAAGAACCCTCGCCACAGGGCTCAGTGGATAACAGTTGTGCTGCAGCTTAGCACATGGGTTTGCATGGGCAGGGGCCAGGACCTGATCCTCAGAGCTCACAATTGCAAGGCAAGTGTCCAATCTGTTGAGCTATCCCATCACCCTTATATATGTATATTTTTAAAGATTTTTTATTGGTTTTTGAAAGAGAGACAGACAGACAGAGCGAATGGGGAGGGCCCAGAGCAGTCTCCGTAGTTGACAGCATTAGTTTTCCGTATAGTTTCACTCCACAGGTGGGCGTGGGGCTGCACAGGGCAGGAACTGGGTCAGGAGCCTCCCGCATAGGTCCCAGCAAGAACTGAGCTGGGGGCGCACCCCAGTTCAGCATGTGGTTTCGTCTGGGCCAGAGCCAGGATTCGATCCCTGGTCTCCGGGGCTGCAAAGCGAGCACTTAACCCGGTGAGCCATCTCAGCTTCCCCCTAGATATGTATTTTTAATGGTAACTCTGGTAGAAAATTTGAATTGGGTGGTCCATTGGAGGATTGAATTGAATGGATGAAGATAACTAGAAAATAATTTTACTTTTGAAGAGGAGAAATAAAGGCTTCAATTAGGAAGTAAAAATTGGATAAATCTGAAAGACATTTCAAAAATAAATAGTCAGTAACTGAGGGGAAAAAATATTTGATAACAGCACCAAGGTTTTTAGAGGGTTTAGAAAGACTAGTGATATAATACTTCTAACATGGGTAACAGGAAAGAAAATTACTGTTTTAGGGATAGTGGCATTCTATTCCATGCCAGGTTTCTTGATTCAATGTTGATATAAATTAATTGTACATTGGGAGAGTCTATAAGTCCTCCAAAAATGTGGATGTGTTGGGGGAAGGAAATAAATTAATTTAAAAAAGAGAATAGATTGAAATAAAACCCCAGAGTGATAACTAGGCAAACTTGGAGAAATCACCATTTTTTGGAGGAAGATAGGGCTTGGCATCTCTCCTATTGTTTATTGTTTCAACTACCTGAATCCAGGGTTTCTTTGTTCTGAGAACCTAAGCAACTGCTCTCACGGCCTTGACAGCTCATCCATATATCTTACAGCTGGTTTATTAAGTTGGCTGACTCAAAATAGAATACACTGATGACTATAAGTATCAGCCACTTTACATACTTAAACTTATACACGCAGGAGGGAAACATAACTAACACATAATTTGGAATCTATTGTTCAAATTTAGTGGAAAGCCCAACTAAATTATTTCTAAATAGTTAAATAAATAGGATAGATTTCAAGATAGCAGAGTAGAATAATGCTGTATTTGCTGCCTCTTGTGACCATACTAAAATTACAACAAAATTATTGAAAAAGCAAGCTGAAGAGCCATCTGAAGACTAGCTGAACAGAACTTCTATTACTAAGAATACAGAGGTCACATAGAGACTAGTAGGAGGAGAGGTGACATGAAATAGGCTGACCTCACACTCACATGTGGTGGTTGAGCATTGGGATGGCTATCTTCATAGCGGAGGTCCCCTCTGAGGTGTGAGGGATCCCAGCTCCACACCAGGATTCCTAGACCAGGGTTTCAGTGCTGAGAAAAAGAGTTCCCACAAGATCGGACTGTGGAAAATCAGCAGAGATTCAGCCTGTCTGGGTGAGATTGAAGGGTGCTGGAAATCCAGTCGTTCTCCTAAAGGGCCATATACAGACTCACTCACTTGCAGGCACTCACCCTGGGGTCTTTTGGAGGGATGGCAACTTGAGAGATGCCAGAGACATAAAGGAAAATACTGAGTTGTATGGCGTCAGGATTAAGACTAGAGGGATAGTGCTCATTATCATTATGTCGATCCTTCCTCCAATGTAGCCTACAGGTGGGTGCCATCTTTTGTGTGTTGAGTCCCTGCCCCTCCTTCCACACACACAGCCAAAGTTGATACTATATTGGCCTGGGGAACTCTATTCACTCTACTTGAGTGACTCCTTGGGACAGCACCCCACCCAACTCAGGGAGCACCAAGGGAGACACTTTCAGCACCCAGGCAACCAACCTAATCCCACTTACTGCAAGAGGCTCTTTTAGCAACAAATAACCAGCATTGGCATACATGCCACCTGAGGCAATTTTGGTGGCAGGAAACCAGTCCCAACCAATGTTGCAGTCTTTCTTGAACAAATCTCAGGTGTCTGTGGGACTGTGACATAGACTTGATGTGGTCTGTGCAATTTGCAGAGTGGCCCCAGGCCCAACATTGGTGCCAAAATTTAATTTGTATTAACATGGTGAACACCATTCTCCTCACGCTGGTGACTCCCTGGGAACCTATTCTGCCAAATTCACTCAGCACAGCTGAATAGGGCATGGGGCTCTTTCAGCAGCAAATAGTGGGTTTTGGCTTGAGCACTTCCAGAGGAAAGTTTGGCGCCAAGAAACCAGCTCTAATTCATGCTGGCTTTTCCTGGACAACTCTCGGGGTCTGTGATATAAATTGGTACAGCCATTATGTAAAACATATGGAGGTTTCTCAAAAAAATTATAAATAGAGTTACCTTAAAACCCAGCAATCACTCTTCTGAGTATCTATGAAAAAAGTCTAACAACTTTTGTCCACAAAGATATAGGTCTCCTGATGTTCACTGCAGAATTATTCATGGTGGCGAAGACTGGGAAAAAACTAAAGTGTATTTTGATAGATGACTGGATAAAGAAGTGCTACATTTACACAGTGGGATGTTACTCAGCCATAATAAAGATGAAATACTGTCATTTGTGATAACATGAATGGATCTTGACATTATCATGATAAGCAAAATAAGTCAGAAAGAAAAAGTCAAGAACCATATGACATCACTCATATGTGGGGCATTAAAATTGATAGCAACAAAAGAATAAGACAAAAAAAACAACACACACAAAAAAACTCATGGACACCGACAACAGTTTAGTGGCTATCAGAGGGAAAGGGAGAAAGGAGATGGTGAATAAGGGAGGGTGGTTAAATACATAGTGATGGAAGAAGACTGACTCTGGATGGTGAGTACACAACACAACACATAAATGATGTATTATAGAATTGTATACGTGAAACCTATATAATTTTAGTAAACAATGTCATCTTTACAGATTTAATAATACATTTTTTTTTTAAAGATGAGATGCTGGGGTAGCTCAGCAGTTAAGCACTTACCTCACATTTGTGAGTCTGGGGTTCAATTCTCACCTTGCCCCATGCAACTCCATATGCTGAAGTGCAGTGCTACTGGTAACTGCAGGCATGGCTGGGTGGCAAAGGTTTTCGCCTTCCATGCAGGAGGCCCATAGTTTGGTTCTCACCCTGCACAGCCCCACATCCACTTGTATGGAATGAAACTATATCACAAGTAACAATGTGCAATTATGGAGACTGCTCTAGGCATTCCCCCTTCTCTCTCTTTCTCTCTCTCTCTCTCTCGTGTATGCATGCACATGAGCGCATTCTCATTCTCACTCTCTCTTTATCTCCCTTACCTTCTCTCAGGCAGTAAAATAAAATCTTTAAAAAAAAAAGGGGGGGGGGGTGGATTCCAGGATAGATCAGCAGGTTGAGTGTTTGCCTTGCAACTGCGAGGTCTGGGTATTAAATCCTGGCCTCATCCTGTGCAAGCCCATTAGGTGGGCTTCAGTGCAACTGATAACTACTGAGATGGCAGTGAGGGTTCTCACCTCCCATACAGGAGGCCCCCAGTTCAGTTCCTGTCTCGTGCAGTCCCACATTCACTTGTTTGGAATGAAACTATGTCACGACTAATGATGTGCATCTGTGGAGACTGCTCTGGGCAATATGCCCTTCTATCTCTCTCTCACCTTCTCTCAAAAAAGAAAATAAATCTTGTTTTTAAAGAACTTGACAAAATCCAGCATTCATTTATGATGAAAACTCTTATCAAAGTGGAAGTAGGGGGGACATATCTCAACATAATAAAGGCCATATATGACAAACCCACAGCTAAAATTATATTCTATGGAGAAAAGCTAAAAGCATTTTCTTTAAGATCAGGAACAAGCAAAGATGTCCACTTTCCCAAAATGTATTCAACATAGTATCAAAAGACTTAGTCATAGCAATCGGGTAAGAAAAAGAAATAAAAGACACCCAAATTGAAAAGGAAGAATTAAAACTGCAATTATTTGCAAATGACATAATATTATATAGAGAAAATCCTAAAGATTTCACCGACAAACAAACAAGCAAACAAACAAAACGATTGAAAACAATAAAATTAGTAAAGTAGCAGGATACAACTCTAATGTTCAGAAAAATTGGTTGCATTTTTATACTCATATACCAATAGTAGTACCAAACTCTCAGAAAGAGAAAATAAGAAAATAATCCCATTTACAATTACCTCAAAAAATAGAATAAAATGCCTAGGAATAAATTTAACCAAGGAAATAAAGTATCTATACTCAAAAAATTATAAGACAACGAAGAGAGAAGTTAAAGAATATACAAATAAAGGAGGCATATATTATGCTCATAGATAGGAAGGATTAACATAGTCAAAGCATCCTACTACTCAAAGCAATTTATAAATTCAATGCAATCCCTATCAAAATACCAATGACATTTTTTCACAGAGCTAGAACAAATAACTCTAAAATTTACATGGAACCATTAAAAAACTCAAATAGCCATGGCAATCTTGAGAAATAACCAAGTTGGAGGTATCATACTACCTAATACCTAACTATACTACAAGGCCATAGTAATCAAAACAGCATGGTAATGTCATAAAAACAAACACATACTTCAATGGAATAGAATTGAAAGCCCAGAAATAAGGCCATGCCTATATGGTCTTTGATTTATGACAAAAAAGGCAAGAATATACAGTTGGGTAAAGACAGTCTATTTAATAAATGGTGCTGGAAAACTGGAAAGATACATGCAAAAAAAAAATGGAACTGGACCACTTACTCATATACAAGAATAAAACTCAAAATAGACTAAAGACTTAAATATAGGGGAAGCCGGGATGGCTCAGTGGGTTAAGCGCTCACTTTGCAGCGCTGGGGACTGGGGATCGAGTCCCGGCCCCGGCCCGTGCGGACCCATATGCTGAGCTGGGAGCTCCCCCAGTTCAGTTCTCTCTCTGTCTCTGTCTCTGTATCTCTCTCTCTCTCTCTCTCTCTCTCTCTCTCTCTGTCAAAAATAAATAAATAAATAAATAAATATTGAAAAAAAAAAAGACTTAAATATAAGACCTAAAACCATAAAACTCCTAGAAGAACACACAGGCAGTAAACTCTGACATTTTTCTTAGTAATAATTTTACTGATCTATCTCCTCAACCAAGGGAAACAAAAAGAAAAAAGAAACAAATGGGACATCAAACAAAAAAGTTTTTGCATCATAAAGGATACCATCAACAAAATGAAAAGACAACCTACTGAATGGGAGAAGATATTTGCCAATGATACATCTGATAAGGGGATAATACCCAAAATGCATAAAGCGCTCATATAGCTCAACACCAAAACAACAGTCCAGTTGAAAAATTGGCAGATGATCCTAATAGACATTTCTCCAAAAAAGGACATATAGATGGCCAATAGACATATGACAAGATGCTCCATGTCTCTAGTCATCAGAGAAATGCAAATAAAAATCATAGCGACATACCACCTCACACCTGTCAGAATGGCTATCACTAATAAAACTACAAATACTGAGTGCTGGAGAGGGTGCAGAAGAAAGGAAACCCTTGTACACTACTGGTAGTATTACATATTGATGCAACCACTATGGAAAACAGTGTGGAGTTTCATCAAAAAATGAAAAACAGAACTTCCTTATGACCCAGCAATTTCACTTCTGTGTATTTATCCAGAGAAATCCAAAACACTAACCTAAAATGATATATGCACCCCTATGTTCTCTGCAGTGTTAATTATAGTAGCCAAGATATGGAAGCAACCTAAGCTCTTATTAACAGATGATTATATGAAGAAGTGGTACATATATACAATGGAATATCACTTAGCCATAAAAAAAGAGTAAAATATTACCATTTGTGACAACATAGATGAATCTAGACGGTATTATGCTAAGTGAAATAAGTCAAACAGAGAAATACAAATATCATATGATCTTACTTACATGTAGAATCTAAAGATCAAAATAAGTGAAGAAGCAAAAGAAAAACAGACTCATAGAACAAACTAATGGTTACCAGATGGGAGTGAGCTGGGTGAAAAGGTGAAGAAATTAAGAATTAAAAATTGGTAGTTACAAAGTAGTCACAGGGATATAAAGTACAAGGAATAAAGTCAATCATATTGTAATAACTATGTGTAGTGCTAGGTGGGTACTAGACAAATTGAGAGAATGCATAAATTATATAAATTTCTAACCACTATGTTATACATATGAAACTAATACAAAGTAATATTGAATGCCAAATATAATTGAAAAATTTAAAACTAGAATAAAAAGTAAGTAAGTAAATACTTTTTTCAGTGTTGATTTTTTTTAAGATTTATTTTCTTGTTTGAGGGAAGGTGAGACAGAGACAAGAGAGAGAGTGAGAAAGAGAGAAGGTGATAGGGTCCAGAGCAGTCTCCATAGTTGTACATCATTAGTTGTGACATGGTTTTATTCTACCCAAGTAGATATGGGGCCATGCAGGGTGGGAACTGAACTGGAGACCTCCTGCATAGGAGGTGAGAACTATGGTTGCCATCCTGGCAGTTACCAGTTGCACTACAATTCAGCATGTGGATTTGCACAGGCTGGGATTCAACCCCCAGACTTCGCAGTTGCAAGGCAAGCATTTGACCTGTTCAGTTATCCTGGCATCGCCTCAATGTTAATTTTTCACTAAGGTTAACAAAGTTTTCTCAGCCTTAAAAAATTATGTGATGCCAGGTTTATCAGTGATTTCATTTTTTAAGTGTATTTTGAATAGGGGCCTTCCTTTCATGCCCCCTTTTCTACCTTATAGATACAAAAGCAGAAAAACCATCAGTTGTTCAGTTTGAAGGAATTATTCAGTGTTTGGCTAATTTGAAAACTGGCAAGCTTTGGTGGCACCCAGTGATTTCTTATAACAAGAGGAATTGGAAACAGGAACATTGCAAGACATTGCCATTCACCATTCATTAGGATTTTGTTCTGAAGTATGCAAAGGGTTTATTTTTCTCTTGTCTTAAAGTTCTTTGAACAATACTTTCTTTCTCTTCCTTTATGTTTTTATGATGTCAGTTTGTGAATGGAGCTATCATTGTGAGTGACGTGCTGCCTAACTATCCTGGGAAAACAGAGAAATTGCCTAACTTCAACAAGGAGGCATTTTTCCAATTTTTGCTAAAGGGGAAAGAAATCACATTTCTGCATGACAGACAATGCACATTTGGTTCAAGGGAAGAAATCTTTATTATGCATGAGATGAAACATTTTTTTTTATTAAGAAGGGGTTGGTATCATTTTTAGGCAGCATTGCACACTGGTGTGTGGGTTTTAATATGTCATTTGTCTTTCAAACATCTACTGTCATTTAAAATCTCACCCGTTTTTCCCAGTGGTGTGGTAAAACCATGGGAATGGCATTCAAACCACTTCACAGACTACAAGCCAATTTTAACAAATTCATAATTAAAACCCAGCCAAATCTCTTCTTGCACTGCCAAAATTCTTACTGTGTATTACCCAATTAAATATCCTTTCTGTGAGGAAGCAGGCTTCTAGAGATGCCAAAACTGAGTCACTAATGTCTTCATAACAATTAGACTTTTCTGTTCTCATACTGTGTTCAAATACCTTAACTGCACTGGCTTTCACAAACATTTTGAGAGATAATTCATCCATTAATTCACTTAATAGGTATTTGCTGATCACCTACTGCACACCAAAAACTTTTCTAGAGTCTGGGGATGCATCAGTGAACAAATCAATGCCCTTGCAGTTATGGTGCTGCCATTCCAGCAGGGGAAGCAACAAGCAGTAAATAAATTACTTTATTTACTTGTTGCTAATATAAGTTATAGAATATAATATTGAAAAATGCTATGAAGACAAAGGAAGTAGAGGAATGGAAAAAAGAGTAAAAGTGTGTGCTGCTTTATTTAGAATATATACAAAATATCTCATTAAAGAAGAGACATTTCACTAGAGAACCAAATGGGGGCATAATATTACAGGAAGGGAAAAAGCAAATGCATAGGACAAAGGCAGACCCGCCTTGACACTAATGAAGCTGAAACTTTAATTAAGGCCCCTTGCTTTGAACAGACTTCCTGGCATGGCCCTGGAAAGAGCCCTTGCCTTGTGTTCATAGAGTCACATATTTTTTAACTGAAATTTGCACAATAAAGAATTTTAACCACAGTTGGTTATGTTTGCAGCCTCCTTTCACTTCTACTTCCAATTCTATCACACTTCACTCCTGCCTCTCAGATAGTGTGGGAGAATCCATTGGTGTGCTTGGGATCACGAGAAGACAAATTTGGCTTATTTTAGTGGGTTTATGTGGTCTGCAGTCACTTTTTTATTTAAGCAATTGCTGGCTTCTTGGTGTAGGAATCCAGGTAGAATCTCATACACACAGTACCAAAGTGAAGCAAACAGTTATTTAATAAAAATAGTGTTATTGATGTTTGTCAACTTATTCAAATCTATAAATTGCAATGATTTATTCTCTTATTCTAAATATTCACTTTTCTATTTAGTGTCTGTATTTTCTTACTTAAAAAGTATTGCCCAAAGGATATAAGCATCAGGCTCACAGCACCTCCCTAGACCCTGACAGGAGAGTGTATTTGGTGTGCTCTGTGCCTACATGGGTGGAGGTCAGCAGTGTGGGAGCAAAGTGAGTACCAGTGAGAGAGATGAATTTGGAGAGCTGCCAGAGAGATTGCTCAGAGACTTCAAAGGTAGTGAAAAGTCTTGCAGTTTTATTCTAGGTAAGAGAGGAAGCCACTGGAGAGTTTTAAATAAAGAAATGATATAATATAAATGATGAAATAGTTCTCTGGCTTCTGCGTGGAGAATTGTAGGAAGATTGGAAGCTGGAAGACCTTCAAGAGGAGTACTGTGATGATTTAGGAAGGAGATGGCTTGGATTTCAGTGATATTATGACATGGTGAGGTGGTCAAATTTGGGATATATTTGAAGGTATGCCTGAAAGAATTTGTTGATGGGTTGAATGTGAAACATGAGTTATAGGTGATTCTGTCACTATGGCTGTAAGCTTCTGGCTTTAAAAACATTGTGTACTTGTCTTTCTATTTCAGTTACAGGAATACCACAAAGGATGAAGAAGGCTAGAATAACAGAAACTAACCAGAGATGGCATGAGCCAAAATGGTACAGAATCTGACCTTTAGGAAATCCTGAGTCTCATTATACCCTGATTATATTAGGTTGGTGCAAAAGTAATCACTGTTTCAGACTATGAGTTTTATTAATAAATCATTATAACTAGGCTGAAACATATCTTTCTTAATCAAAATAGAAACCATTGCAATCAATACATTTTTGTCAATGAAAAATAAATTTGCTTATTCTTATAGCATAAATATCTGCTTCAGGATTCGATGAACCCTTGGAAAGCATTTTCTGCATCCTGCTGGTTGTGAAAGCGTTTCCCCTGCAAAAAGTTGTTGACATGCTTGAAGAAGTGGCAGTAGTTGGTTAGCGAGAGGCCAGGTGAATATGGTGAATGAGGCAAAACTTTGCAGCCCAATTCATTCAACCTTTGAAGCGTTGGTTGTGTGAGGTGTAGTCTGGCATTGTTGTGGAGAAGAATCAGGCCCTTTCGGTTGACCAGTTGTGGCTGCAGGCATTACAGTTTTCAGTGCATCTTATTGATTTGCTGAGCATACTTCTCAGACGGAATGGTTTTGCCAGAATTCAGAAAGTTGTAATGGATCAGACCTGCAGCAGACCACCACACATTGACCATGACCTTTTATTGGTGCAACTTTGGCTTTGGGAAGGGCTTTGGAGCTTCTTCTCAATCTAACCCCTGAGTTGGTCATTGCCAGTTGTCATATAAAATTCACTTTTTGTTGCACATCACAATCTGACTGAGACATGGTTTGTTGTTGAATAGAGTGAGAGAAGATGATACCTCAAAACAACAATGTTTTAGTTTTGGTCAGCTCACGAGGCACACACTTATTGAGCTTTTTCACCTTTCCAATTTGCTTCAAATGCCATATGGTACCTTAGAATGGTCAATGCAAGTTCTTGGGCAACTTCTTATGCAGTTCTAAGAGGATCTGCTTCAATGATTGCTCTCGATTGGTTGTTGTCAACTTTTGATGGCCAACCACTAAGCTCCTCATCATCAAGCCTCTTGTCTCCTTTGCAAAACTTCTTTTTTTTTTTTAATAAATAAAAAATTTATTTATTATTTATTTTTTAATTTATTTTTATTATTTTTTTATTGTTAAATTTATTGGGGTGACATTGATTCATAACAATTAGATAGTTACTGGTTGTACAAAAGTCCACATCACATCACCTATGCATCACATTATGTGCTCACCACCCTGGAATCGGCTCTCCTTTCATCACCATATATCCAGTGTCCACTCCCGCTTCCGCCCCCCCCCCCAACTCTCCCTCCCCCCTCCTCCCCTTTCCTCAGGTAATCACCAAACTATTGAGTGTGTCCATAAGGCTGGTTTCCACTCCCACCTCCCCATCCCACTCTCCCTCCCCCTTCCTCCCTTCCCTCAGGCAATCACCAAGCTTTTGAGTGTGTCCATAGGTCTCTTTGTCTTTGTTACTTTCAGTTTATTTTTTAAAGATTTATTTTTATTGTTTTTGACAGAGAGAGAAAAAGAGAGAGATACAGAAACAGAGAGAAGGGGGAGGGCCCAGACAGTCTCCATAGTTGCACATCATTGGTTTTTCCACATAGTTTCATTCCACAGGTGGGCGCGGAGCTGCACAGGGCAGGAACTGGGCCGGGGTCTCACCCCGGTAAGAACTGAACTGAGGGCACTCCCCAGTTCAGCATATGGGTCCCCACAGGCCAGGGCCGGGATTCGATCCTTGGTTCCCAGGGCTGCAAAGTGAGCGCTTAACCCCCTGAACCATCCCGGCGTCGCCTACTTTCAGTTTTATAATCCACCTATAAGTGAGGTCATATGTTTCCTGATTCTTTCAGTCTGACTTATTTCGCTTAATAAGATGGACTCAAGGTCCATCCATGTTGCCATAAATGAGTGTATTTCATCTTTTCTTATCGCTCAGTAGTATTCCACTGTGTAGATGTACCACAACTTCTTTATCCAGTCATCTATCGAAGGGCACATTGCTTATTTCCTTGTTCTGGCCACTTTAAACAGTGCTGCGATGAACATGCGGGTACAGACATCTTTTAAGATTAAGGTTTTCAGGTTTTTTGGGTAGATGCCCAGTAGAGGGATGGCTGGGTCATATGGTAATTCCATTCCTTATTTTTTGAGGAATCTCCATACAGCCTTCCACAGCGATTGTACCAGTTTACATCCCCACCAGCAGCATATGAGGGTTCCTTTTTGTCCACAGCCTCTCCAGCACTTGTTATCCCTTGTCTTGTTGATTATAGCCATTCTAACAGGTGTAAGATGGTATCTCATTGTGGTTTTTATTTGCATCTCCCTAATTGCTAGTGAAGTGGAGCATTTTTTCATATATCGGTTGGCCATACATATGTCTTTATGAGAGAAGTGTCTGTTAAGGTCATCTGCCCATTTTTTAATTGAATTTCTTATTTTTTTATTGTTGAGTTGTACAATTTCTTTGTATATTTTTTATATTAGCCCATTATCAGAGGCATTGTTTGCAAATATTTTTTCCCAGTTGGTTGGTTGCCTCTTTGCTTTGTTGATAGTTTCCTTTGCAGTGCAGAAGCTCTTTAGCTTGATAAAGTCCCATTTATTTGTTTGTGATTTTACTCCCCTTGCCATTGAGGTCAGATTCATAAAGTCCTCCCTGAACCCCAGGTCTATAAGTTTAGTGCCAATGTTTTCTTCTATGCAATTTATTGTCTCCATTCTTATTTGGAGGTCTTCAATCCATTTTGAATGAAGTTTGGTATATGGTAAGAGATCACAGTTCACATTTAACCTTTTGCCTGTGGTTTTCCAATTTTCCCAGCACCACTTACTGAAGAGGTTTTCTTTACCCCACTGTATATTTTTTGCTCCTTTGTCAAAAATAATCTGTCCGTAAATTTGTGGGTTTATTTCTGGGTTTTCAATTCTGTTCCATTGGTCTGTGTGCCTGTTTTTCTGCCAGTACCAAGCTGTTTTGATTACTGAGGCTTTGTAGTACCGATAAAAGTCAGGCAGTGAGATGGCCGCAGCTTTATTCTTTTTTCTTAGGATAGCTTTTGCGATTCGTGGTCTTTTGTGGTTCTATGCAAATTTGATGATTTTTAAAATCAATTTCTTGGAAGAATGTGGGATTTTGGTGGGAATGGCAATGAATACTTTGGGGAGTATGGCAATTTTAACTATGTTGATTCTGTCAATCCATGAACATGGAATATTTTTCCATTTCTTTATGTCTTCTTTAATTTTTTTTAACAATGTCTTATAGTTTTCAGTGTATAGGTTCTTCACGTTTTTTGTTAGATTTATTCCTAGGTATTTCATTTTTTTGTTTGCAATGGCAAAGGGAATGCATCTTCTCATCTCTCTTTCTGAAGTTTTACTGTTGGCATACAAAAATGCAGTTGATTTTGGAACATTGATTTTGTAGCCTGCAACTTTACTGAATTTGTCTATTATTTGTAATAGATTTCTGATAGAGTCTTTAGAGTTATTGATATAAAGGATCATGTCATCTGCAAAGAGTGTCAGTTTAACTTCTTCTCTCCCAATTCTAATACCTTTATTCCTTTCTCTTGTCTGATTGCTTTGGCTAGAACTTCCAGAACTATGTTGAACAGCAGTGGTGACAGAGGGCATCCCTGTCTTGTTCCTGATATTTAGAAAATAGGCTTCAGCTTTTCCCCATTCAGTGTAGTATTTGCTGAGGGTTTGTCCCCTTGTTGAGGGTTTGTATATGGCCTTTATTATGTTGAGGTTCTTTCCTTCAATTCCCATTTTATTCAGTGTATTTATCATAAATGGGTGTTTTATCTTGTCAAATGCTTTTTCTGCATCAATTGAGGTAATCATGTGGTTTTATCCTTTGTTTGGTTTATGTGCTGGATAACATTGATTGATTTGCGTATGTTGAACCATCCTTGTGCCCCTGAGATGAATTTCATTTGGTCATGGTGAATAATCATTTTAATACATTGTATTCTGTTAGCTAAAATTTTATTTAAGATTTTGGCATAAGTGTTCATCAGTGAGATTGGCCTATAATTTTCCTTTTTGGTATTGTCTTTCCCTGGTTTTGGTATTAGGGAGATATTAGCTTCATAGAATGAGTTGGGTAGCACTGCCTCCCCTTGAGTTTGCTGGAGTAGTTTGAGGAAGATGGGCATTAGTTCTTCTTTGATTGACTGGTAAAAACTCATTGGTAAAGCCATCTGGTCCAGGCCTTTTTCCTTTGGGCAGGTTTTGGATAGTTGTTTCAAGTTCTGTACTGTTGATTGGTCTATTTAGGTTATCCAAATCTTCTTGGTTCAGTTTAGGTAAACTATAAGTTTCTAGAAATTTGTCCATTTCCTCGAGATTGTCAAATTTGTTGGCATAGAGTCTTTCATAATAATCTATGATTGTTTGTATTTCTGGATTATCAACTGTGATCTCTCCCCTATCGTCCTGTATCCTGGAAATATGAGATTTTTCTCTTTTCCCTTTGGTGAGCCTAGCCAGTGGCTTGTCAATTTTATTGATTTTTTCAAAGAACCAGCTATATGTGGCATTAATTTTATCTATTGTTTTTCTGTTCTAAATTTCATTAAGTTCTGCTTTAATTTTTATTAATTCTTTTCTTCTGCTAGCTTTGGGGTACCTGTGTTCTTCTTTTTCTAGTACTATAAGATGAGATATGAGGGTGTTTACCTGTAGTTTTTCTTGTTTCTTGAGATAGGCCTGTAATGATATAAATTTCCCTCTTATTCCTGCTTTCGCTGTTTCCCGGAAATTTTGGTACGTTGTGTTTTCATTGTCAACGGTTTCTACAAAATTTTTTAATCTCTTGTTTTATTTCCTCTTTAATTCAGTCATTTTTAAATAGCATGTTATTCAATCTCCACATATATGTGGTTCTCTCTGCAATTGATCTTTTGCAGTTGATCTCTAGTTTCAATGTTTTGTGGTCTGAGAACACACTTGGTATAATTTGAATGTTCTTAAATTTGGAGCATTTGGATTTAAGTCTCAGGGTATGATCTATCCTTGAAAATGTTCCATGTGCACTAGAGTGAAATGTATAGCCCTGTGCTGCAGAATGGAATGTCTTATAAATGTCAATTATGTCCATTTCCTATAATGTATCATTTTAAGCTGCAATTTCCTTATTTATTTTCTGCTTGGATGATCTGTCCAATTTTGTCAGGGGAGTGTTTAGATCTTCTACTATAATTGTATTTTTGTCAAAATATCCTTTTAGTTCTGTTAGTAGTTGCTTTATAAATTTTGGTGCTTCCTGATTGGGGGCATTTATTATTGATGAGTGTCATATTTTCTTGGTGTTTTGTCCCTTTTATCAAGATGAAATGTCCATATTTATGTCTTATTATTTTTTAATCCTAATGTCTATTTCATCGGAAATCAGTATGAGGGAAGCCGGGATGACTCAGTGGGTTAAGAGCTCAATTTGCAGCCCTGGGGACTGAGGATCAAATCCCGACCCCGGCCCGTGTGGACCCATATGCTGAACCGAGGAGTGCCCCTATTTCAGTTCTCACCAGGGTAAGACCCCGGCCCAGTTCCTGCCCTGTGCAGCCCCACTCCCAACTGTGTAATAAAACTGTGGAAGAAACGAATGATGTGCAACTATGGAGACTGTTCTGAGCCGTTCCTTTTCTCTCTGTTTCTGTCTCTGTATCTCTCTCTCTCTCTGTCAAAAACAATAAAAATAAATCTTAAAAAAAAAAAAAGAAATCAATATGGCCACTCCTGCTTTTCTCTGACTGCCATTTGCCTAGATTATTGTTTTCCATCCTTTTACCCTGACTCTATGTTTGTCTCTGTGGCTGAGGTATGTCTCTTGTAAGCAGCATATGGTTGGATTTTTTTTTTTAATCCAGTCTGCTACCCTGTGCCTCTTTATTGGTGAATTCAGTCCATTTACACGCAGGGTGATGATTGATATATGAGGATATCCTGTATCCATTTCTTCTTTCCTTTTTATTTTTTTGTTGTCCCAACTTTTCTCCATTTATTTTGATTTCTTGATTCAAGCCGAATAGCCTTCTTCAGTATTTCTTGGAGTATCGGTTTTGAGCTGGCGAATTCCCTCAGCTTCTGTATATCTAAAAAGGCCTTAATTCCTCCTTCATATCTAAAGGTTAATTTTTCTGGATTGTCAATTCTTGGCTGAAATTTTTCTCTTTTAATATTTTGAAGATTGGGCTCCACTCCTCCTGGCTTGCAGAGTTTCTGCTGATAATTCTGGTGACAGCCTGATAGTTTTTCCTTTGAAAGTTATATTTTGTTTTTCCCTGGCAGCCTTGAGGATTCTTTTTTTGTCATTGGTTTTTGTCATCTTCAGAACAATGTGCCTTGGAGAAGATCTGCTCGGGTCTAGTTAGTTAGGGCTACTGTTTTCCTCTTGAATTTAGGGTTTGTAGCTCTTTCCATAGGTTAGGAAAATTCTCATTCACTATTTGTTTTAGTAGACTCTGAGAAGATTTCATCTCACTTTCTTTTGGTACCCCTATTATTCTAATATTGTTATTTCTGATGGAGTCAGAGAGTTCTTGTAGGGCTCTTTTATTTCTTTTGATTCTCCTTTCTTCTTCCCTCTGTGGCTTTTGTATGTTTCTATCTTCGATTTCACTCATCCTCTCCTCTAGCTGGTCATCCCTGTTTCCTATGCTGGCCTATTGTTTTTTCAGCTCTCCTATGATGCCTTTCATTTTGAGGAATTCCTCTTGGTTCTGCTCTAGCTTCTCAATTTTGTTGGTAAAGTACTCATTTTGCCCAGAGAATTTCTTATTGAGGTTATTTAACTATGTCTGTGTACTTTGCCAGTATTGAGTGAGCTCTCTGAGTGTCTTGAGTATTGAAGCCCTGAATTCTGTTTCACTTAGATTTGATTCCAAGTGTGCAAGCTCCTTTTCTCAACAATGTCCATGATCTTCCAGAGGGGCTTTGGATTCTGAGGTATGCATTGTATTTGATATGGATCTTTTTGCTTTATGCACGAGTATGTTTTCTCTCTGGAGATTTGCCTATCAGATGGGCTTTATTTTTTCTTATGGGCTCAATTGTGGGAGGAGAAGATTTGGGGAGAGGGTTGGAGGAAGCAGGCAGGGTCTCAGCTGCGGCCCGGGCCTGGTCAGTCGTGTGGTGGCAGTTGCTCCAGCTGCAGCTCGGCCGATGGCTCTGCTGGGTTCCAAAAACCTCCGTATTTACTTTAAGCATGTCTAATGCAGCCAAGCATGCTGCCTCCATGTCCACTCGAGCTGCTGTCATCACTCCAAGAGCCCTGTTTTCAAAAGGTGCTCCCTAACAGTCAACAAATTTAGACAAAAAGCAAATTTGAGCAATTTCCTTTTTCAAGTTCCCTAGGAGTGCAGCTGTGTCTCCTGTGTGTATCAGAGTTGCCTAGCTGCTGTGGGCTAATGACCTGCTCTCTCCCCACCTGCCTGGGAAGTGCAGCCTCCCTGTTCCACAGTCTCTGTTTCACCTTAGGCTCCATGATCTGATTAGGGCACTTGCTGCCCCTTGATATCAGATCTTAAATTGTCTATAGTCTTATGGGGCTTCCACTCTCCTTAGGTCTCTGCTTCCAGCCCACTCTCTATCCAGCTCCACTTTGACTGTAATCCCCCAATCTTCCTTTGTTTTTGCCATCCCTGGGCTGCACTCCGCATCCCTGTCCCTAAACTGCTCCTTCCCCTTCCCTCTCCCGGTCTCCCCTTTTTCCTCTAACCTTTGGGTGTTGTTCTGCGTTGTGTGGTTCTCTCAGTTGAGGGTGCTTCTCAGAGTTTCCCCTGTGGATTCCCCTTTGTTCACAAGTCCCTTCCCAGGTAGGTATCAGGGTTTTCCTCTCATGCCGCCATCTTTTTCTCCCCCGCAAAACTTCTTGAACCACTAAACTGTATGTTCACTATCAATTCCTGGGCCAACTGTGTTGTTAATGTAAGTTGTCTCCACTGCTCTACGACCCATTTTGAACTTGAAAAAGGAAATTGCTCAAATTTGCTTTTTGTCTAACATCATTTCCATAGTCTAAAATAAATATAAAGTAGCAAGCAATAAGTCATTAGCAAAAAAATCGTAAAGCAAGAAATGTGCATTAAAATGATGTATAACATAACCACATTTAAGAATGTATTCCAATATCAAGTGGCAAATTTTAACAATGCAAAAACTGCTATTATGTTTGCACCGAACTAATAATACATTAGCATGCTAACTGACACATCTGACAGATCCCACTTGGACCACATAAGGGAAAAGACTGGCTCTTTCACTGAAAACTAATGTATATGCCTCCCCTTCATAATGTTTCATCCATACTTCCCCCCAAACTTCTCTTAAATGAGAATTTGATCTGTGAGTTTAACAATGCCAGTGTCTCCATTCTCTGGCCATTGAATTACTTTGACTGCTGAATGCTCCCTTTCAGTTTTCTTTCTTTTGGCTTGGCAACATAAAATGGAGAATAGATCCTTAGAAGGACAGAGAGTCATACAGTGTACCAGGTCCCCCACAGTAGATGCCTGGAGAATCAGAATTAGTAACATTTCTAAGATTCTTGGCATAGGTAACCGAGTTAATGGTGGTGCCATGTTGAAATTGTAAAGGCTGAGGGAAGAACATGTTTTGAGTAAATTCAAGATTTTATGTGTATAAAATATGAGTTATTTTCCACACATCCAATCAGAGATACTGTTTATATAAATGTCTATCATTAATATACTACAGTTGGTATTTATATACATGGACTGGTTAAGACTACCAGTACGTGAGGAAATAAAGACAGAATTTAAGAGATATGATCAAGGACCCACTATTTACTATGACAACACCAAGTCTCCTGAATTTAAGAACAATTCTTTTTCTATTACAAGGTTTCTATGTAAATTAGAAGGCTAATAAAGATATCTCCTAAATGTTATGGAAAGAGTTGAAAATTTTTCTTTTGAGAAAGAAAAATAAAATACCGTATCTTTCTAGAATGTACATAACTATTCAAATCAAGTCTTGTCACATAATTAATTTAAAACAAATGCCTTATTTATTTTATTGAGTTTTCATCAAATAATATTTGAGGTAGGCCAAAGTATCCATAAAAATACTTAGTATTGTTATGTGGAAAACAGGTTTCAGTTGTGTCAATAAAAAAAAACTAAGCAGAGGAAGCCGGGATGACTCAGTGGGTTGAGTGCTCACTTTGCAGCGCCGGGGACTGGGGATCGAATCCCGGCCATGGCCCCTTGCGGAACCACATTCTGAGCTGAGAGCTCCCCCAGTTCAGTTCTCTCTCTGTCTCTGTCTCTGTATTTCTCTCTCTCTGTCAAAAATAAAAATAAATAAATAAAAATATATATATAAAAAAAAGACTTAAATAAAACAAACAACAACAAAAACTAAGCAATAAAATAATCTCAGGCTTGTCAAAAAACAAAAACAACAACAAAAACAATAACAACAAAACACAAAAAATAAAAACAACAACAACAAAACTTTGTTTCAACCTTGACACGGAGTTACTGGAAATTTGATGAGAATGGTTCAGAATTGAAAATATCCTTTTGAGAAAATGACCCTGTCTATTTTTCCTCTGTTCTTAGTAGAATTTGGAATAAATGGTTTACAAGTGCCCCATAGTGATGCAGTTCAAATGCTATCAGCTGTGTCACATCAGATTGAAAGTAGCTCACCAGGACTTCAGGACCCAGTAAGGTGAGAAGCAGCATAAATAAAAAGACCCCATGATACTAAAAAATGCAATAAGGTCTCCAAGGAGAAGGTATATATTTATACATATGATTTTGATCTATGTTGGCAGTATCTTATTCGTCACTATTACAGAATGCACACTTCAATATGGGAATGAAAAATAAGAACAGATATTACCATTTGAGAGTTTAGAGCAGCTAAACTGAAACAAGGCTCATGTACCAAATTTGCCCAAGGGGAAACAGCACACAATACCAAATGAATCAAAAGAAAGTATTTACAAGGTGTCACACAGTGATGAGCGTTTTGGAAAGAAGCCATAGACTGATAAATTAGATTCTGAAAAGACCACCTCCCTAGCAGAATTACTTTGAAGATAAGACATTTTCCTGCACTCACTCATGAGTACATGCTTTCTATGCAGCTTCTGCATGAAGAAAAGGCATTTCGAATTTTACCTTACTGAGATATGACTCATTTCTTTTAGCTAGTTTATTCTTCAAAATAATGTTTGAGTAACAGCAGAAAAGCAAGTTATTTTCTTAGTAAGATTTACTTAAAAAGCCTAGTACTGTACTTCAGAATCACAACTTGTTCCTTTTTCCCTCACTGTCTTGAGCCTACCAAAAAAAAAATAATAATAATAAATAAAATAACAATTTTAGTCAGCTCTTTATTTGACCTACCAGACTCCTCAAACCTTTGATTGAATTATGCTCTTAGAGGAAAACAATAATCCAAAACAAAGCAAAAAAAAAAAAAAAGGAAAGAAAAGAAAAGAAAAAGCACAATACATATAGTTCACCTTTGTTAGCTTCCTTAGAATGAATGGGTAGGAAAAAATGGGAAAAAAGTTATTTTTTCAGAATTGAGTTTCGCCCTGGGAGAGTTGACATTTCAATTACAGATGTACAGATGTCCAACCTGAAGGAAAATTTAAATCACATGTCAAAACCTTTTGAAAAATAGGAGTATATGAAGCATTATTATATTCCTATCAAAACGTTTTAAAATAAATAGATTTCATAGCTATTTTTTAGTAATCTTGTGTTTCATAATGATGGAATAGAAGATTAAATATGTTTATTTACATTCACCATGGGACATTAATTTTTCAATTGAAACCATAAAATTCAGGAGTTGGACACTTACATTTAACAGCAAATACTTAGGATGAGTAATGGTATGGTTTATACAACCAACTATGAATAACGTAATGAAAAACAAATGGGGAAGTCATGAGAGTCAACCCTTTAAGCTCTATTGTTCTTGTGCAGCTCACCTGACTAATTCTAAGGCCATTTTCAAACTAGAAATTAAATGAAGTTGCTGAATCCAATGAGATTAGTCTGCCAATCTGCCCCTTGCAAAAATGAGCATTAAAGTGGAAAACTCTGAGAAGTACCAACATGTTACTGGGTTTAGAAGAGACTATGTTGAGATTTAGAACTACATATAAAATAAAAAGATAAAATTTCCTGGTATGCTTTCTAGTGAACTACAAGTTCTCTTTATAATTCTTTACTTGTATTTACACTAACTAAAAATGACATATGGAAGTTAATTCCACTGAAAGAACAAATAATTCTCACCAAAGTAAATGTAGAAATGTTCAAAGGGACTGCCTTTATTCTAGTTATAAGGCAAATCCCTGGAAAGCTGAAATGTTTCTATGGGTTTTTTCCCTCAACCTATGGATGACAGAAAAACCGTTTACTTGGTATGAGATACAGCATGTGAGGTGGCCTTAAAAGTGGTTTTAACTTCAAAGTCTGGCTGCCCTGTATTTACATTCCAGTTCTATTACTTTCTGCCTGATGTTGTATATGACACAAATTGTCACCTATATAGCATATATGTTAAAAAGTTCACCATTGAAAGTCATACTTATTCCTTAAGGCTTGTTCTGAAAAATACCTATGGATTATAAAACATAGGAAAAGATGATGAACTATTTCCTAAGGGGCTAATGCCAGAGAGTTGTCACGCAAGTGTATTTGTTTGCAGACAGTGTATAATAGTAGAAAGAGTATAGGTGAAAAATCAAAGATGAGTATACATATATTGTTGGTAGTGTAGTGGCATTAACATAAATTGGCAATGCTGGAAATGTTGATTAAAGAAAGGGTTGTAAATCCAATTTTCAAATACTATGTTTGAGAATTGGTAATTTTTATAATGGAAAATTATTAGCAGGCAGTTGAAGAAGGAACTAAATGTGTGGAAAATGGGTTGGGGCTAAAGTTATGTATTTGGAAGTCATCGACATACATTTAAAGTAATAAAATTCAATTCTACCCCTAATGTGTGTTTTTTAGAGGGATTATTTGGTTTTTTACAACTCATTTTTGACTATCAGAGATAGAACACTGGGTCGATGTAAGATACTTTTCATTTAGCATGGAATTTCTTATATTTTTTCCTTAGGTTTTTAGGTAATATTAAAAAAGTATCTTTAGAACTACACAAAAATCTCTGCTCTTAAAAATATTTTAAGTCTAAGATATTCATTAGTCATCAGACATCAGGAAAAACTACATTACTAGAAATAACATCTATGGAATAGTTACATGAAAAGGAGATGTCAGAGGTCCAAAGGTTATTACACAGCACAAAGCAAAGCCCAGGGTTAACAGGATGCTTTCTCACCTCAGTCAGCTACAGGTGAGTAAAACTGGATTGTGGAAGGACTAGGAAGTGAATAGTCCTAAATCTGTCAGAATGTTAAGAACTTACTCAAAGACAGAATTAACTCATTCAGCACTCCTCCTCAATTTTGCCTAATGTAAATATTAAAGTGATATTTGTGCCAACTGAATTGATGTTTTTCTTCAAGATAAATTAGATTCAGCTGCAAAACTGAATGTTGCAATCTTTTCACTGACTACAAAGTAATTAATAAGATAGACTTCAGCATAAGACCCCAGGAGGCACCACCATTTTATTTATTTCCTAACTAGAAAATGTGTCTTTTATCATTATGCTTTGTCTCCTGATTTAAATCCAGTTTACTGTTTAAAAAAATTATTTGAGTTGCTTAGTGAATAAAACTTTATATGCATTGGAGTAGACAAGAATGATGATTACAGATGCTTCATAAAGTAGAAGAAATTTCAAAACTAATCTAAGTTGTTTTCATGCCCTCCATATGAAACCTTACTAGAAACTGTAATCTATAAAATACATATCGAACAGCCTTATTAAAGCAGGGTCCCTAATCAGCACCCTCAGCCATCCATGGTGTTCAGTGCATATGTGTGAAAGTCCAAGGGGCATATGTGAAAATTCCTGGGTAATCCAACTCCCCACTGGACATGTGAATCACATTCTCCAAATATGCATGCATCCAGCATTGGATTGAATGTCCCTCTAACAATATTCCTCATGAGGTCTACCTCATCCCAAGGCTTTCTGCATGTCTAATTAAATTACTCCCACTGGTAGTTCCTTGTCTACAAAGCATTTGTTTATTTTTTAAAAGACATGCTTATGCCTTGAGAGGTTTCAGGTTATTTAGTCAGGCATGATTTCCATTTATAGAAACAATGTAGACCTTTCCCCAATAGATTCTAGTTGCTTATTTGTTCAATAATGAGTTTCTATGTATAGGTCAGTGATTGATTAATAAAAGTTTCTTGAGTGATGATAGACCATTTGGCACAGAAATGAATGTTTTGTTCTCTAAATAGAAACTCTAGGTACTATCAGAGTTTGAATCCTTGGCCTTCTTTAACTTCACAGACTACATGAAACTATGTTCAGAATGAATCACCTACCTCTCATAACTATAGCTCGGTGCAGCTTTTCCAGGTGGTAGTTTTTACTATTGCATATTTTTGGGGGACACCTGTGCTGTGCATTATGTGGTCTCAAGACTCCAGTCTCTTGCTCAGAGTTGGGCACTTCATCACTATTGTGTCACTTTCCCATCCTAGCTAGTAACTCCCTATCAGGAAACTACTTAACCCCACTTCTATCCTTCATATTCTGTATAAAATCTCCATTGTGTGACATACTTATACAAAAACCAGCCATAGTTTTGATGCTAGTGACTATATAACATCCATAATTGTACTTTGTTGAGTTAGACCATTACCAAATTGTTGTCCATAATTATACAAAGTACATATATCCCTCCCAGGAGTTGTCTCAGACTTGCAGCTCATTTTAAGAGATGAGGAGTAAATGTGGAAAGTTAATTATAATGTAGTTAACAAGGGTGGTTGTGTGAGATGTTGACAGATTACATAACTAAGCTTATTGTTCACTGGACTTCAGTTGTATTGGGTATGCACAGTATAAGCTACCTTAGAAAAAAATTCCACTTGTTTTATTGCACAGAGGAACTCATCTGTAGTGTAAGTATTAAATGTTCTAAAATTGTTATATCTGGTTCTTTTCTGATAGTTTCTAATTTTCTGTGATATTTTTGTATTTATTCCTTTGTTTTGCATCTAACCTCAACACTTTGGAGACTTTTTAAATAATAATTATCATCATATCAATAATAATTCATGATATTTTTTAAATTGCACAAATATCTGCTACTTAACAGAAAATTTTTTGTGCTGAAATCATTAAAGGGATCCTGTCCTTTCTCAACATTTCATATTTAGGAAAAAAAAAGTGCAACTCGCTGCCTTGTTAAATTAATTTTATATAAACATAATTTTTAAATGTGAAAATAAAATATAAAAACTGTTCTTGGAGTTATTTCTAAATAGAACTTGTCTCTAGTACTAATGTAACAGAAATGTACATAATAATGAGTAATTAATATTTTTTCATAAAAAAATTTGTGTGTATGGTAAATTTCAAAGCATAGACTTTGGGGGTATGGTTAGGACTGCAATTCCTGAATTATCTCCAGCTAACTGCTGCAGCTCCAAGTGCCCCAGATGAGTATTCTCAGGGCAAATGGGAAAGGGTTAACAGATTAAAGGATCAATCAGAGACATAGTGAGAGAGATTTAGTTTCTTCAGTTCATTTTGTCTTTCCCCTATTGTGATTGGTGATGTAATAGAACAAAGAACTGTATTTTTGACCATACCTTATGCTCTTATAAACAAGGGGTCCCCAACCCCTGGCCATGGACTGATACTGGTATCTGTGTTTACAGCAATGAGGAGTGGCTATAAATACAGATGAAGCTTTTCTCCTCACTGCTCACCTTTTGCTTTGAAGCCAGGAGCTCCCATTAACACCTGAGCTCTGTGTCCTGTCAGAGCAGCAGAGGCATTAGATTCTCGCAGGAGGGGAAGCCTATTGTGAACTGTGCATACAAGGAATCTAAGTTGTACATTTCTTAGGAGAATCTAATGCCTGATGATGTGAGGTGGAGCTGAGGCAGTGATGTCAGCATTGGGAAGCAGCTGCAAATACAGATTAACATTAACAGAGAAGTTTGACTACAGAAACCATAATAAATCACTTGCTTACAGACCTGTATCAAAACCCTATTGATGAGTGGCAAGTGAGTATTATAGTATTTTGCTATCTATAATGTGCTCTTTTTTGCCCAAATTTGTGAGAAAAAAATATGGATGTGTATTTTACATGGGCAGTACAAATTCCATACCTATATAAATGTTTTTAACTCTTTTATTTATGTTAATGTTAAAAGTATAATTCTAGAAATCAATAACAATATCCATATGCAAAATAATACCCTGGAATATGATAATTGCCTTGGCATGGGCCCCAACTCCTCCAGGGTCATGTTGCTTTCAGCCTCCAGCACCTCCTGCACCTCTGCCCTTGTTAGCTCTCAGCTTCTAACCCTCTCGTGGCTGTGTTTTGGCCCATGTTCCCATGTTCCCAGGCTCCCAGCTCACGCCCTCTTCTGCTGGGTTCCAGGTTGCCATCTATTTCTTTGACTTCTCTTTTGCTCACCTCCCTCTCTCTGACCTTGTACTATTCTTATGTTTTGTAACTATTTGTTACATAAATGTTAAAATTCCTTTATAATTCAAAAAACTAAATATAAACATAAAAATTTGAATTAAGAATTTAATACAATAGATTTTTCCCCTGACACATTGGGCCAAATATGTGGGTGAGCATTATATGAGGTCTGACAATTCCATTCGTGAACTCATCCTAGAAAAAGTGCTACATACCTCATTTCTGAATATTACTACAGTCACCTTTGAAGAACTCCCCTTGAGAAGCTATGCACCAACACCAGTGCCTATTTCACCCTTCAAAAAGATTTTGGAACTCTTTTTCTGTAATGGCCATCAGAGCCATCATCATATTACCCTTGATGTCCTGAATGCCATCAAAATGTCTTCCTTTCAATAATTTCTTTATCTTTGGGTAAAGAAAAAAGTCATTGGGGCCAGATCAGGTGAATAGAGCAGGTGTTCCAATACAGTTCTTTGTTTACTATTTAAAAACTCCCCAACAGACAGTACCATATGAGCTGGTGCATTGTCATGATGCAAGATCCATGAGTTGTTGGAGAAAAGTTCAGGTCGTTTTCATCTAACTTTTTCATGTAGTTTTTTCAGCACTTCCAAATAGTCAACTTGGTTGACTGTTTGTCCAGTTGGCACAAATTCATAATGAACAATCCCAGTGACATAAAAAAACGTTAGCAACATTGTTCTGACTCTTGATTTGGACTGATGGAACATTTTTGGTTGTGGAGAATTGGCTGACTTCCATTGTGTATCTTGTCGCTTTGTTTCAGCATTGTATTGGTACAGCAAGTTTCATCACCAGTGACAACATGACCCAAAACATCATCTTACATCTCCAAAAGGTCTTGGCAAACTTCAATTCTCCTTTGCTTTTGTTCATTGGTGAGCACCTTTGGGACCATTGGTGCACTCATCTTTCACATACCAAGATTTTCAGTTAAGATTTTTCTAGCTGTTTCTCTATTGATGTTGATTTGGTGTGCTATGCTACTCACAGTCAGCTGATAATTTTGATGCACAATTTAATAAATCTTTGCAATGTTTTTGTCAGTTCTGTTTGTTACTGCCCCCCTGACCTCTCTTCACCAGTGATTTTTTCTCTCCCTTCAGAAAATAAAACATTTAAACTATTTGTACACTGCCGTTTTCCTCATGGTATTATCTTCATAAAACTGAACTAACACATCCTGATTTCACTTCCACTCTTGACAAGTTTAAGTTTAACAAAAAAATTAATGTTTGTTTGTTGCTCTAATTCAAGCCCTGACATTCTTGAGAAGGCACACAAAAACACACAACAACAACAATGAATGCCACTCAGCAAGATACCACCACAGATTGACAGGTACAAAGCTATGAGACAGTGATATACCAAAGTAATGAAACCTTACCAAGTTGTTTGTACAGTGCTGCCAATGTAAGCTCATGGTGGCAAGTTCATGATCTTAATTGTCAGACCTTGTACAAGGCAAAATATGGCAAGCTGCATTTGGAGCTTGAATCATCCTAAAACCACCACCTCCCTCCCCTCCACCCCAACACACACACAAAGGTTCATAGAAACAAAACCAGTTCCTGGTGCCAAAAAGATTGCTGTTATAATCTATTTCCTTCTCTCTCTCTCTCTCTCTCTCTCTCTCTCTCTCTCTCTCTACTTCTCCTTCTCCTTCTTTCTCTTTTCCCACTCTACATTTCAGCAAGTACAGAGGTGGTATGCCAGTTAAAGTCCTTTTCTTTTCTTTCTGTTCTTCTGTGAATTAGTTTGAACACTAACCTTCCTTCCTACTAATTCATACTTTGGCTCAATTCTCGTGGGGCACTCATCCCATCTATTAATAATTTGTCCATTTTTATACACATTCCTTTAGTTTTCTTTCTTGCCCATGGATGAGAAAAGTAGAAATAATTAGATAGCATGTCCTTATATGTGCTAGAAACCCTTCCCTACCTCACTCAATCCCCTGACACGTTAGGGCCATGGGAATCCTAGCACAAACCCAGGTGTAAAAGGTTAGAAAATCTAGTATGTGTTGGTAAAATCAAGTGAGAGGCAAAGTCACTGATTTAAAGTTTTCCTCATCAAAAAAAAAAAAGACAGATTTAAAGACTTCTGAGAGAATGATTCTTTCTATGTTTCTATGGCTCTATGTCTAATTAATTTAAGCTCCAAATTTCAATAAGGATAGAAATTAGGTAGAATAGAAAATATACATATGACTTCACTTATAAGTGGAATATAAAACTGAAAGTAACAAAGAAATGAAGACTCATGGACACAGTCAACAGTTTAGTGGTTACCTGAGGCTAAGGAGTGAGGAAAGTGGGGGAGTAGGAAGAGGGCATCAAATACACGGTGATGCAAAGAGAACTGATTCTGGGTGGCATGCACATAATGCAATACATAGATCATGTAATGTAGAATTGTACACCTGAAACATGTGCAATTTTTATCAACCAATGTTGTCCCAATAAATTTAACAATTAAAAAAAGAAAGGAAAGTACACTACCATTGTTTCCCATACTGGGTCATGAATAGAATAAGAGCTGGGATGAAGATTTATCAACAGAGCATCATGATGCCATCCATTTACATGAAAGATGCTTGATACATGTTAATTGACTATTTGAATACCTTGGCCTAGGACTTACCAATGCTAGAAGCTTCATTATTAAACAACCATTCTTACACTTAAGCCTTACCATATTTAAGAGCAAAATGACCTTAAGAGGACTCAGAATAAGCCTTCTCAGTGGATTGAGTTAAAATATGTCTCATATCTAATCTTTAAGGCAGGCTTTCTATTTCTTTCTTTAATAAAGTAATAAGTATAAAATACATGAAATCACTGGGTGCTCACAGGAGGCTGGGAATGGCAAAACCTAGATAAAAGAGAATAGGAGTAAAAAGACAATTCTACCCGAGGGTTTCCTAATCTAAGGCTGATAATTTTCTCAACTTGTGGCATGTGGTGTCTGCTTGCATGCTCAGCTCTCTCATCATGAGACATCTCACCTTCCACCTAGCATCTCTGTCTCTGTTGGTGGGAAGGGGGTTGTTGAACTTAAGATCAGCAGAAAACTAAGTCATTCCAATTAAGAAATGTAATTAGCGTTCTGAAAAATATTTAGGCAAAGTGCATGTCTATGTAAATTGTGTCTGCTTGGCTATCACTTGAGTGCCTTCTACACCAAAACAGGTAATTAAAAACCCACTACTGAGCTCCTTCAGTCTCAACTCAGTGTATAACTGAATTAATAGAGAGCATTTAATTCTAACCCATAATTAAGTTTGGCAGTCTGAAATCATTTGAGGTTAACCTTTCTTCTCTGAATATTTTGAAATTCCTTTTTTTTTTTTAAACAGGTGAGCCAGATCTTTTTTTTTTTTAATATTTATTTTTGACAGAAAGAGAGAGATATACAGAGACAGAGAGAGAACTGAACTGTGGGAACTCCCCAGTCCAGCATGTGGGTCCGCCTGGGCCGGAGCCAGGATTCGATCCCCGGTCCTCGGGGCTTCAAAGCGAGCGCCTAACCCACTGAGTCATCCCGGCTTTCCTTATTTTGAAATTCTTCCAAAACATACCTGTTCCAGGTTCTATACTACATATACATCTATAATACCTTTTTTTCCCAAAAAATAATTAAATCACTTTGTTAAACAGACAAAAAATATTAATATTTCATTTCCCATTTGATGAACATGCTGGTTTGAAAGATATGTATTTATGAAATTTAGAAACCAAACATATATGAGAGGTCATCTTAGTTATGCCATGCCTCACTTCAAAAAATGAGGAATCTAGAAACCAATGTAACAATTTAGGTTATACCATTATGAATAAAGTATATTTCTTCTATTATTTTTTAATATTATGTTTTTATTACTATATACAACATAACTTGTGAAATTAAATTTTTAGAAATTTTATCCATAAAGTAATAATAATAAAACTATTCATAAACTGCTTTTTAAAGATTTATTTTATTGTTTTTGACAGAGAGAGAGAGAGAGAGAGAGAGAGAGAGAGAGACAGACAGACAGACAGACAGAGAGAAGGGGGAGGGCCCAGAGCAGTTCCCATAGTTGTATGTCATCAGTTTTTGACAAAGTTTTATTCCACGGGTGGGCACAGGGCCATGTCAGGTGGGAAAAGGGCAGGGGTTCTCCCACATGAGAGGCATGCCCCTGTGAGCCAGGGCTGAACCAGAGGCTTCCCTCATGGGAAGATCACCATGGCATGAACAAAACTGGGATGGGGAGCACTCCCTAGTTCAGCATATGGGTCCACATGGCCGAGGGCAGGGACCAGGACTTGATCCTTGGACCCCAGGGCTGCAATGTGAGTGCTCAACCTGCTGAACCATCCCACTTCCCCACAAACACATCAAGCAGGCATTATTCATTAAGGCCTATCACAGTCCTATAGTCCAATATCACTGCTATTCAGGAAGGTAGAATAGACAACATCATGCCTAATCATTACACAAGGAAAATTAGTCTCAGAGAATTGAATTTATTTGTTCAGCATCATGTGGTAAGCAATAGGACAGCAAGAAACAGAAGCTGGTCAGTAGACTCCTGTCAAATGCTCTTTCCACTGAAGTAAGGAGATTCTCACTAACACCTACATTCTCCTGGTGTCCCTTATCCCCTCTTTTGAATTTTCAAGATGCAAGACTGCTTATAACTGTTACAGAGTATCATAACCAGTTCATGCATTTATATTCATAACCATTTATTTATATGCATGCATAATTGGAAAAAAACTTGGTCAATGAGAGTTCATTTATGTCTTCTCAGAATATGAATAAATGTTTTTATTATTTCAATACAGGCAATGGCCCTCTTTTTCTATCTATCTTAGATTTGGTCAATTACTCTACTAAAGGAATTATTAAGGGATAGAAAAACAAACAAACAAAATGTGATACTGGTTTAAAGTTTACATAAGAGACAAGATCAATGCACACAAAGTAATCAGCGAATAGTACAAGACTAACTTCCATAGAGCTTCTGAGAGAAATTCATATCAGCTCAGCATCGTCAACTGTATTCTGACTCTAGGAGCACATGGGAAATGCTATGATGCTCAGTCCTGATCACCACACTCCTTTCAGGACTGAAGCATCATTCTTCCAGCTGCTGGGAGCGGTGGTTGATATCTCTCATCTGAGTTCCTCTCTAGAAATGCCCTTGTTGAAATATTCTCTCCACTAACAGTCACATCTACTTCTCAGGGACAGCCACATTATATGGCTGGTTGATATTAGGGTGAGTAGGTGGGGGTGAGGTATAAAGACCCAAGTCACATGCCTCAATTCCAGAATTTTCTGAAGGGTCATTTTAACTACAGAGTTCCCCTTGGGATTAGTTACACGTTTGTAACTAAATTTTTGTTTTTTGGGGGTGACATTGGTTGGTAACAATTACATAGATTTCAGGTGTACAATTCTACATTACATCATCTATGCATTGCATTATGTGCTCACCAGCCAGAATCAGCTCTCTTTCTGTCACCATATATTTGATGTCCCCTCCCTACTCCCTCCATCCAGCTCTCCCACCCACCTTGCTCTTTACCCTCAGGTAACCACTAAACTGTGGACTGTGTCCATTAGTTTTTCTTTCTTTGTGTAACTAATTTATAATTCAGTTTCACCAAGATTTATCACTTCTTTTGACCAAAGCTGATGTCCTCACTCCTTCACAGGAGTTGTATTTCCAATATATCCTGATAAACAGAAATCTTTATGTCAGAGTTTCTGGAGAACCCTACCTATAACCTCCCTTTTTTCCTTACATTTGAATTTCTTCTCTGATTTCCACTAGAGTTATTTGCACCCCCTAAGTTCATGCTAACCCCAACACACACTCCTTGAATGCTCATTCTTTTTTTCCTCTTCTTTTTCTCCTCTCTGTCTCTCCCCACACTCTCCCCACTCACCTCCCACCCACCTTTTTGCCTTCTCTGCTGAGTGCACATATGAAATTGTTTTGTATGGTTCCCTCATTTACCTCCCTTAATTTATCTTAACATTATGCATCTTCTTGTCAACATGCCTATCTCCTTATGGACTACCCAGTTGTTTTATCCTAAATAGTTTGCCAAACGGAGTATGCCCAGCTAGAGGCCTCACTGCTCAGGAATAATGTTGGCACAAGGCAGCTGCCATCTGTTTCCACCAGGATAGCTGGTTTAATTCATATCATGTTTAAGTCCACTGAATGCTTTGGAAGCTAAGCCACAAAGGGATATGTGCATTGACAAGAAGATTCATAATGCTAAGATAAAGTCAGGGGGGAAATGAGTGAACTGAACAGAATGTTAGAATGCACAAGATACAAAGACAAGGATCAGCAGAGCCAGCAGAGGCCAGAAACATGGTACGTGACTGTCATGAGTCTGAAGAATTGCTTCAGCACCTCTGGTATTTAAAAGGCCACAGCACAAACTGTGTCTTAAGGCACATTGGCTGTCATAGCTTTGTGCTTCAGAGTGTGTATGGTAAACAACTTTAAATAGGTGGCTCATATGCTTTTAATTAATTGAGCATGTACTACAGAGACAGAATTTCCAGGGGCAGCCGGGATGACTCAGCAGGTTAAGCACTCGTTTTGCAGCTCCAGGAAATGAGGATTGAATCCCAGCCCTGGCCCATGCAGACCCATATGGTGAGCTGGAATGTGCTGGGGTCTGATTCCCATGCAGGAGGCCCCCAGTTTGGTTCTCACCCCTTGGTTTGGCCCTTGGCTCAAGGGGGCATGCCTCCCATGTGAGAGGCCCCAGCCCAGTTCCCATCTTGCACAGCCCCAGCCCACCTGTGTGGAACAAAACTGTGTGAAAAGCTGAAGATGTACAGCTGTGGAGACTGCTCTGGGCCCTCCCCCTTCTCTCTGTCTATCTCTGTCTATGTCAAAACAATATAATAAAAACTTTTAAAATAATTTAAAAATTAAAATAAAAAAGAATTGCCAGAGAGCCCCTCTCCACACTCCTTGAGCTCCATATCTGAATATGCATATTAATATTTACCCATGATGTTTGCAGCCTTTGTGGGAGGTCTGATAGGAAATCAGGGATGAAAACAATGATCCTGCCTTATTGCCTTGCTATTGTCTTTCTGTGTCCTTAATTCAAATCTTTCTATATTTCTTCCCATATTTCTAGGGACGGGTTCTCCATTTTATTTCTGTGAAAAGAAGGGGACCCAGGTTTATTTGGCACCTACTAGGCAACCAGTTTGTTGCTTCCTATATGGTGGTATTAATAGCATTTTATATATAACCAGATGTCAGTTGGCATCCTTTGAGACTGAAATCAATTAACCCAAGCCCTTTATCATGTAGTATTACAAGTTCAATGTTTTCCCTGGGATTTTTGTGCATGTCCAGATATGTTTTCACAGTCACCTCTGACTCTAATTTCCTCTTTCTTCCAAACTTTTATTATGTTATCATTCTTGTCTTAAGTGCATAGCTGTTCTCTTTCCTACATTCTGTGCTGACTCAGTTGTGGAACTCAGTGCCTCAAAACACTATAACAATGCATTGTACAAATAACACAATTTTTTAAAAAGTAAAGAATTGATGGTGTTTTATATCACACCAATGAAAAATAAGGTAATAGCAAATAATAAAATCCCTGTTTTAAAGTCCTTCAGCCACTCTAACACTTGGCATTGTTTACTGAGAACTTCAACTTCTTGTCTAGTTTCTCAGCTCTTTTTTTATCTGGTCTTCCTCTTCACCTTGGTCCTCCATTTTCCTTTTTTTTTTTTCCTCTTTAATCCTTTGTATTATTACTTAGAGAATTTTCAGCTCTTTTCTCTTTCTTAACTCTACACATATTTTGTATTTCTGAAAACTCATTAATATTTTTCCTAAACAAAGGTCCACTGATTCTGTGTCTCACCCTTTAAGACCACCGAATAATTGGTAGAGGCTGTGAAATTTTCTTTCTTCCTCCCTGCCATTCTCAGCAAGAGGGAGTGGCAGTCCAAAGATTTATTTTTCTATTGATACAAACTATGCCCTGCTGCTTGAAAAGAAAGAAGCAGGTTCTAAAAGTTTGAATGACATTTTTTTTTCTTGCCGCCAACACCCAGAGACAAGGAAATTAACAGAAAGCATTCACAAAGACAGAAGCAGGAACCATGGTGGGCCTAGTACCAACCCATACATTTTCCACCATGGTGATTTTTCAGAATAGATTGTAGCCAGATGAATCTCCATGAACAGCTAAATCAGGGAAACATAGGGGAAAAGAGAGTGTAAGGGAAGGAAAGATGGAATAAGAGGAAAATTGTCAATGATATTGAAAGTGAGTTTGACAAAAAATGAAATACCTAGGTCTAAATCTAACAAAGAACGTGAAGGACTTATACACTGAAAACTATAAGACACTCTTAAAAGAAATTAAAGAGGACTCAAAGAAATGGAAAAACACTCCATGTTCGTGGATTGGAAGAATTAACATAGTTAAAATGGCCATACTCCCCAAAGCAATATACAGATTCAATGCCATTCCCATCAAAATCCCACAGTCATTCTTTCAAGAAATAGATTAAAACAATCATCAAATTTGTATGGAACCACAAAAGACCACAAATCGCAAAAGCTTTCCTAAGAAAGAAGGGTAAAGCCGGGGGCATCTCACTGCCTGACTTTTATCTGTACTACAAAGCCTCAGTAATCAAAACAGCTTGGTACTGGCAGAAAAACAGGCACACGGACCAATGGAATAGAACTGAAAACCCAGAAATAAACCCACAAATTTATGGACAGATTATTTTTGATAAAGGATCGAAAAATATACAGTGGGGAAAAGAAAGCCTCGTCAGTAAATGGTGCTGGGAAAACTGGAAAACCACATGCAAAAAACTGAATGTGTACTGCGATCTTTCACCATATACCAAAATTAACTCAAAATGGATTAAAGACCTCCAAATAAGAAAGGAAACAATAAATCGCATAGAAGAAAACATTGGCACTAAACTTATGGACCTGGGATTCAGGGAGGACTTTATGAATCTGACCTCAATGGCAAGGGAAGTAAAAGCACAAATAAACAAATGGGACCTTATTAAGCT
>PVKE010010906.1:0-41431 GCA_004027555.1 Craseonycteris thonglongyai
CACAACTCTCCCTCCCCCCTTCTCCAGGTAACCACCAAACTATTGAGTGTGTCCATAATGCTGGTTCCCTCTCCCACCTCCCCTCCCTCTCTCCTTCCCCCCTCCTCCTCTTCCTTCAGGCAATCACCAAGTTATTGAGTGTGTCCATAGGTCTCTGTGTCTTTGTAACTTTCAGTTTTATATTCCACCTATAAGTGAGGTCATATGTTTCCGGATTCTTTCATTCTGACTTATTTCGCTTAATACGATGGTCTCTAGGTCCATCCATGTTGTCACAAATGACTGTATTTCATCATTTCTTATCGCTGAGTAGTATTCCATTGTGTAAATGTACCACATCTTCTTTATCCAGTCATCTATCAAAGGGGCTAATATAAAAAATATACAAAGAACTTGTACAACTCAACAAGAAAAAAACAAGCAATCCAATTAAAAAATGGGTAGATGACCTTAACAGACACTTCTCTCATGAAGACATACATATGGCCAACAGATATATGAAAAAATGCTCCACTTCACTGGCAATTAGGGAGATGCAAATAAAAACCACAATGAGATACCATCTTACACCTGTTAGAATGGCTATAATCAACAAGACAAGGGATAACAGGTGCTGGAGAGGTTGTGGACAAAAAGGAACCCTCATACACTGCTGGTGGGAATGTAAACTGGTACAACCACTATGGAAGGCTGTATGGAGATTCCTCAAAGAATTACGAATGGAATTACCATATGACCCAGCCATCCCTCTACTGGGCATCTACCCAGAAAACCTGAAAACCTTAATCTTTAAAGATGTTTGTACCCGCATGTTCATCGCAGCACTGTTCACAGTGGCAAGAACATGGAAACAACCAAAATGCCCTTCGATAGATGACTGATAGATTTCTTGTCTGCATTTTATT
This sequence comes from Craseonycteris thonglongyai, assembly GCA_004027555.1. Lineage (NCBI taxonomy): Eukaryota > Metazoa > Chordata > Mammalia > Chiroptera > Craseonycteridae > Craseonycteris > Craseonycteris thonglongyai. Next base: position 906 of record PVKE010010906.1, read on the forward strand.
TAGTTCTTTTTCTGGAGCTTTGTCTGTTCTTTCATTTGGAATATGTTTCTTTGTCTCTCCATTTTGGCTGCCTCTTTGTGTTTGTTTCTAAGTAGGGCTACTATGCTTTCCAGTCTTAGCAGAGTGGCCTTATATTAGGAGGTGTACTGTGGGACCCACTGGTTCAATCTCCCTTGTCACCAGAGCCAAGTGCTCTGGGTATGTTACTTGGGAGGGTTGTGTGTGTCCTGCTGTTGTAGTTGAGACTTGGTTGCTGTTTGCATATCAATTGGAGGGACTGACCCTCAGGTTCATTGGTTGTGAGGACTGGCCGTGACTACAGTGGAGGTGCTGTGGTGTAGGGGCTGGACCTACAAAGCAGGATTCACTTTAGCAGGTCTTTGGTGCCTGCCAGGTCTGCCCTTTAGGTATGTTGTCCTTGGAGGTGGTCTGGTTATGCTACAGGTTGGTCAGAAGCTAACCACTAGGCGTGGCAGGCCCTGAGGCCTCCTGGGAGGGACCCATCACGGGCCAAGTTGAGCTGCAGTCTGTGCCCTGCCCAAGGCCAATTGGTATGAACCCACACAGCAGTCCTCATATGGCCACTAACTGCACCAGGTTTGGAGGTACCTCAATAGGAAAATCTGTGAACCAAGGCCAGCTGCCACTAGTGCCAAGCTTAGGACTGTTCAGCCAGAGAGGTACAGGACACACAGGAGCCAGATGCTATTTGTTTGGTTTTGTGAACCTTTTAGAGATTTTATGATAGTCCACAGCATAGGGTAAGACAGGTTGTATGGAAAAGCCCCTATAAGCATTTTCGATGTACCTGAAAGTTGGGTGGTGCAGGGTCTCAGGAAATCAATAGGGCAGGGATGATGAAAGGTGATAGCCAGTTTACCGGAGACTCAGATATGGCTTCCTCTAGCTTCTGCACCCAGGGACAGGACGGTTCAACAAAGAAAACAAGGGCTTCCACCAGTTTCTCCCTCTGGGAGAAAGTTGCCTCTCAAGGTACACAACTCAGCTTCTCATAAGTCTCTGGCACCTTTCAAGCTGCTTTCCTAGCACTGGAGCTCAGAGCAAGTGAGTCCATCAGTAAGTCCATACTCAGGCCTTTTAAGAGGATTGTCTGGAACTGCAGCCACCCTAGTCTCAGTCACAATCTCTGCTGGGTTTCACAATCAGAAGTTATGGGGAACTTTCTTCATTGCACTATAGAGCTGGGCTGGGGAGCCTGGTGTGGGGCTAGGACTCCTCGTTCCTCCAGAGGGTACCTCCACAGCCAAGATATCCCTCCCTATTTTTACTCACACATGAGTGTGGGCCCAGCCTGTGCCGAGTCTTTGTCCCTCTTACTAGTCTCAGCATGGCTTCTTTCTCATATTTATAGTTGTAGGGCTTTGGTTCAGGTAGACTTCAGGTGAGTCTCAGTGATGATTATTCTATAGTTTAGTTGTAATTGATGTGGTCCTGAGACAGGTAAGGTAGCACAGCATTTACCTACTCCTCCATCTTGACCAAAAATACAGGTCCTGTTTTTTTTATTTTTTTGATGAACCTGGTTAAAGGCTTATCAATTTTGTTTGTCTTTTCAAAGAACAAGCTCTTGGTTTCAATCTTTTGTATTGTTTTTTTAGACTTTTATTTTCACTGTGATCTTTCTTATTTCCTTCTCAGGGCTTTGCTTGCTGTTTTGTTGTTGTTTTTTGTGGTGTTTGTTTGTTTGTTTGTTCCTTCAGGTGTAAGGTTAGATTGTCTATTTGAGATTTTTCTTGTTTCTTGAGGTAGGTTTTTATTGTTCTGAATTTCCCTCTTAGAACTGCTTTCACTATGTCCCATAGATTTGGGGTTGTTTTGTTTTTGTTATCACTTATCTCAAGGTATCTTTTCATTGCTTCCTAATTCTTGCTAACCCATTCATTGTTTAGTAGCATATTATTTAGCCTCCCTGTGTTTGAGTGTTTTTCAGTTTGCTTTTTCTTTTATAATTTGTATAATTTTATAACATTGTGGTCAGAGAAGATACATGATATGATTTCAATCTTAAATTTATTGAGACTTGTTTTGTGACCTAACGTGGTCTATTTTAGAAAATATTTCCAGACAATCTGCACTTAAAAAGAATGTATATTCTACTGCTTATATTCTAGTGAAATGCTCTAAAAGTGTCATTTAATCTGTCTTGTCTGACGTGTCATTTAAGACCACCATTTCCTTGTTGATTGTCTGGAAGACCTATCCATTGATTTCAGTGGAGTGTTCCAAAAGTCCCCTACTATGAGGGTATTATTGTCAATCTCTCTCTTTATTTCTGTCAATATTAACTTTAAAGCTTTAGGTATGCCTATGTTGGGGGCATAAATTTTCCCAAGGGTTATATCCTTTTGTTAAATTGATCCCTTTATCATTATAAAATGTCTCTCCTTGTCTCTTATTATAGCCTTTGTTTTAAAGTCTATTTTATCCTATGTAGTATTGCTACTCCATCTTTTTTTGTTTGTTTGTTTTGTTTCTCTTTGCCTGAATAATCTTATTTTCATCCTTTTGTGGGTCTCTTGTAGACAACATATACATGGGTCTTGTTTTCTTATTCATTCAGCTACCCTGTGTCATTAGCTTGAAGCATTTAATCCATTGACATTTAAAGTGATTATTGATAAGTATGTAGTCATTGCCATTTTATTATTCACATTTTTTATCTTTTTTAAAATATTCTTTTTTTTTTTAAAGATTTATTTATTGTTTTTGACAGAGAGAGAGAGAGATACAGAGACAGAGGCAGAGAGAAGGGGAAGGGCCCAGAGCAGTCTCCACAGTTGCACATCATTGGTTTTTCCACATAGTTTCATTCCACAGGTGGGCGGGGCTGCACAGGGCAGGAACTGGGCCGTTGTCTCCTCTCGGTGAGAACCGAACTGGAGGCACTCCCCAGTTCAGCATATGGGTTAGCACGGCCGGGGCCAGGATTCGATCCTCAGTCCCCAGGGCTGCAAAGTGAGCACTTAACCCACTGAGCCATCCCAGCCTCCCCTAATTTTTCTTCTTAAAGAAGACTCTTTAACATCTTTTTAGATACTGGTTTGGTGATGTACTCCTTTAGCTTTTTCTTGTCTAGGAAGCTCTTTATCTCCCCTTCCATTTAAATGTTAGCCTTGCTCGGTAAAGTAGTCTTGGTTGTAAGTCCTTGCTTTTCATCACTTTGAACATTTTGTTCCAACCCCTGCTTGCCTTCCAAGTTTCTATTGAGAAATTTGATTGTCTTGTGGAAGCTCCCTTGTAGGTAACTAACTGCTTTTCTCTTGCTGCTTTTAATATTCTCTCTTTGTCTTTTAACCTTTGGTATTTTAATTATGATATATCTCAGTGTGGACCTGTTTTGGTTCATCTTGTTTGGGACTCTGTGCTTTCTGGGCTTGTATGGTTATTTCCTTCACTAGGTTCGGAAAACTTTCAGTCATTATTTTTTCAAATAGGTTTTTCAGTTCCTTGCTCTCTATCTTCTTCTGGGACTTCTGTGATGTGAATGTTGTTATGCTTGATGTTGTCCAGAGGTTTCTTAAACTATCCTCATTTGTTTATTTATTTATTTATTTGATTGTGTGTTTTGTGCCACCTTGTCTTCCAAGTCACTGATTCAGCCCTCGTCTTCATCTAATCTGCTGCTGACTCTATTATAGTCTTTATTTCAGTTATTATAGTATTAATTTCTTACTGGTTCATTTTTATGGTTTCTGTGTTCTCTTTAATGCTTACTATATCTTTGTTGAAGTTCTCTCTAAGTTCCTTGAAATCCTTATGAAAATTGTTTTGAACTCTCTATCTGATAGATTGCTTGCCTCCGTTTTACTTAGTTTTTTTTCTGGAGCTTCTCCTATACTTTTTTGGAGGGGACATATTTCTTTGTCTTCCCATTTTGGCTGCCTCCCTGTGTTTGTTTCTATGTATTAGGCAGACTGCTATGTCTCCCAGTCTTGGCAAGGTGGCCTAATGTTGTAGGTGTCCTGTGGGGTCCAATGGTGCAGTCTCCTTGATCATCTGAGCTGGGTACTCCAGGAGTGTTTCTCTTGTGGGTTGTGTATGACCTCTAGTTATAGTTGAGCTTTGATTGCTGTCAACACATCGGTTGGGTGGTATTAACCCTCCTGCTGACTGGCTTTGAGGAATAGCCACAACCACAGAGTATAAGCTGCTATTCCAGGACTGACCTCATGGAGCAGGATTTGCCCCGGTGAGCTCTGGTGTCTGTTAAGACCACCCTTTTGGTTTGCTGCTTATGGGGCTTTGGGTGGTGTTCTTTTGTGGTTTGAAGCCAGCCACTGCTTATGTTGGTTTGGGGGCCTCTTGGGAGTGGCTCTAGTGCAGGCCAAAGTCAGATGCTGTCTGTTATTGGCCCAGGGTAACTGATAGGAGTGACAGAAAAATTCATGGTTAGTTACTGCCTGTGCTGGATCTGGAGGCATGTGAAAGGCCATGCTGTTTACCATGGCTGGCTGCCACTAGTACCAGGCCTGGGGTCACTCAGCAAAAAGCCCAGGGCACCCTGAGCCCTACTATCACTTGCTGGCTGCCCATCAGGCTCCAACAGATGAAAGAGCCTTGGGGAATATGCAAATTGAGTGAGTCACCATGGTATCACCAGGATGTGGCAAGTGATATTTACCAGCTTAATGCAGATTCAGATCTGGCAACAGTGCTGAGCCTGGAGCTACTCAGCAGAAGGTACAGAACAGGCTGAGGACATCCATTGCCTGCCTGGACCCACAGATCCCAGAAAAATCTTCACAAAAGGCTGCAGTGCTGGTCAAAGCTGGCTGCCCACCACCAAAGCACCTCTTACATTGCTGGAGTTGGGGTGGGGTCTCAGGGAATCACCACAGTGGGGTGAGAAGAGATCACCAGGTCAATCCACTTTCAGATTTGGCTGTGTGTATGGGAGAGGGGGGTGGGGAGGGAGCGGGGGGTGGGGGGAATGGGTGCTACACAAGAGAAATGGCAGCTGTGTGCTGGCTCTATGGGAGTAGGGCTCAACACATGGACAGTGGAAGCTGTCTCTACATTCCTCTCTCTGAAGCTGTACTACTCAGTTTCTCCCTGTATTTTTTTAGCACCTTCTGAGCCACTGTCTTTCCACTGGAGCCTGCAAGTGAGTCTGCAAGCAAATGAGTCTGTGGTGGCCCTTTAAGGGAATGCTTCGGTTTCCAGCAGCCTTATGTCTCGCCCAGATGGACAGAATCCCCACTAATTTTCACTGCCAAATGTTTTTAGGGCTCCTCTTCCCAGCACTTGTGCTCTGGGCTTTGGAGTCCTGTGTAAGGGTGGGACTCTTTGCTCTTAAGGAGGAAATCTTCTGCAGCTGAGATTCCCTCCCAATTTTCAACTGCCACACATGGGTGTGGGTCCAGCTTGTTTTGAGTCTCTGCCCCTTCTGCTGATCTCCACTTGGTTTGTTTTTTATATCCTTAGTTATAGGACTTCTTTTCAGCTAGTCCTCAGATAGTTGTCCAAGGTGATTTTTCTATAATGTAGTTGTAATTTTGATGTGATCATGGGAGGAGGTGAGCACAGTGTTTACCTACTCTGCCTTCTTGACTGGAACTCTCTCCCTATGACTGCATTTTAAACACAGATAACTTCTTTTCTAGTTTCACAGGTCTACAGATGGAGATGCATTTTGCACCAGATGGATCATACCAGTATCAACCATGACTAATTAATTAGGTGACTTAGATGATGAGATTTTTTAGCTAATGATATTTGGATTTAGAGTTAATGCTATAATCAAGTGAGAACTTGGGGATGTTGGGGTGGGGTGAAAGTATTTTTTGCACATGAGATGGATGTAATGAGTAAATTTTGGGGACCAGAGGGTAAACTGTAGTCACTTGAATTGTGGTCCCTCCCAAAGATGTGTGTACCCAGAACTTCAGAATACAATCTTATATGGCAGGGGTGTCAAACTGGCGGCCCACGGGCTGCATGCAGCCCCCGAGGTAATTTTTTGTGGCCCACGATGCTCTGAAATAAAATGAAAATAGAAAAAATTGTTATGAAGAAAATAGCACTTAGGGAAAACAAGGCAATACCATACCCACAATTCCCCCATTAACCCTTTAACTACTGAAAACGAGTATACACGTGGCCCAGTGCCTTTCCTGGGGGCCTGTGGGCGTGTATAAACGCGCTGACTCAGTTACGGCGACGTTTGTAAATGTGATGTGGCCCACGTGAATCTTGCCTGTTGCACCAAATGGCCCGTGTTTTAATTGAGTTTGACACCCCTGTTATATGGCGTAATAATCTTTGCAGATGTAATGAATGTAAGATTCTCAAGGTGGATCATCAAGATGAATTAGGGTGGTTTCTTTATTGAGTGACAAATGTCCATTGATCAGAGATTCACAGAGAGACGTGCATATGAAGCTGGAAGCCAGGACTGTAGGTATGCAGCGCCCAGGCCAAGGAATGCCAATGGTTGCCCACAGCCACCAGAAGCTATTAGAAACCTGTGAAAGGGATTCTTTCTCAGAGACTCCAGAGGGAACCAACCCAGTTGACACATTGATTTAGGACTTCTAGACACCAAAAGTGCAACACCAAGTTTCTTTTTTCTTTAAGCTACCAAATTTGTGATAATTTGTTATGGCAGCCCTAGGAAACTAATATAGATTTTGGATGGAAAGTACTGAAGTAACAAAAAATAAACAAACAACAACAAATAAAAGCTTTACTCCTTCATAATCTTGGGCAGGTCTCTGAACTCCTCCGAGGTTGGACTATGTTGTGAGGAATTGCAGCTCCCAGCTTATCCTCTGGGGTTGCTGTGAGGGTGACATATGAGTTGACTGTACATTAGCATTAAAATGCTTTACAACTTATTAGTAGAGTCAGAACCATTGCATATTAATGCCCACTGCTGTTCATTCCTTCCTTTCTTGTGATTCCCATCTGACAAGTGAGAAAACCTAGGCTTAGGAGGGTTAAGCAACTAGACAGCAGAGCCAGCATTGGAAATCAGTTGTCCAGCTATAAATACCAGGTTCCATCCACTGTACCCATTGCCTTTGGAGCCCCTAAGGAGACCCAGGGCAGGGGTGTCCAACCTTCTGGCTTCCCTGGGCCATATTTGAAAAAGAAGAATTGTCTTGGGCCACATATAAAATATACTAACACTAACAAAAGCTGATGACCTAAAAAAACAAAATCTCATAATGTTTTAAGAAAGTTTACAAATTTATGTTGGGCCACATTCAAAGCCATCCTAGGTCACATTTATAAAATTTCTTAAAACATTACAAGATTTTTTTGCAATTTCTTTTTTTTTTTAGCTTATCAGCTATCTTACCTTCCTAGCATTAGGTGAGACAGTGTGCCCTACTGAGACCTCTCCCTGGTTTCAGAGCTCCTGAAGTTTAGAGCTCCTGACCTCTCACCTCACCCCTGCCCTCCACTAATCATAATTGGCGGCCCAGTGCCTGTCAGGCACTGGGACATTGTAGGTCAGGGCTTTAAACTAGATGGCCCTCCTCCCAAACCCAGTGACATCTCTGTCAGATTTCACTAATCAACTTGGACACATCTGACCACTTGAACTCCCTCAGAGGCAGGGCATAGCCATTCCAAATAAACAGTCACATTCCCCTTCTGGCCAGGGCTGGCCCGCCAGAACCTGTCAGACCCTGGCCCCTATTGCTGCTGCCTATGTTTGTTCCCAGCTGGGGCCCATTAACTGATTGGGGGATTTCTGGGGAATAGGGAATGAAGGAGAAAAACTAAATCCCACTTAGGCCCCAGAATGGTATAAACTCCAGGCATCCCGAGATTCACCAGCCTCTCATTGGGCTTTTTGGCTCTCTTGATCCTCAGCCTGGGAAACTCCTCTGATAAGATTTGATCTTGGGACTTTAGGCTAATGATATTTCCAGTGATGGCTATCAAAACTATTAGAGCCATAGGTCATGGAGAAAGAGAGAGATCTGGGAGTTCGGAGGCACCACAGGCGAGTTACTCAGCTTCTCTGTGTTTCACTAATTCCTCACAAACCTAGAGACCCCTTTGTGCTGGCTAGTGTCGGGAGCCTCTGGAAGAAGGGCAGAGGGACATGGTCCCAACTGGGTGATAGACAACAAGTTCCTGGCACACAGGAGGCTGGTACTCTTGTCATCTTTTTTGTTGCCATTCATTATGACCTTCATGTGGAATTTTTGTTTTGGGTTTCAGAAGTAGTGAATGTCAGGGTTCTTTCCTGTTTGTAAGGAAGTAGTTCTTCTCAGGGCTCCACAGTGAGTTATTAAAATGGAAGCATTCTTTTGTATACACCCTCATGCTCTACCATGATGCCACCTGTTTTCCCCAGGCTCCTTTTTAACCCTCTTGGTGTCAATGGCTATATGATTTTCTGATTTACTGGCCAGGGAAAGCAGAACTTGTAAGCAATAAACTTGGGTATTTGGCTGAGGAGGGCTTTGCCATCAGGATCTTTCCCTCCTACCCTGGGAGAAGTGCTTGTATTCAGCCTCTGCTGACTCCTACTGGGACTGCTGCCAGATCCTTTCACTGCCTCCGGCATCAGCCTCCCTAGCCTAGCCCTAGCCTGCTGATGTCCACTGGTGGGCCCCCCTCATCTCCAGAATAAAATCTGAAGTGCTTTGCATGGCTCAGAAGGCAGAATATGGTCTCCTTTTGTCACCAGTCTGTCCTGTTTCTTATCCCAGAGCCACATGAGATCAGTCCTGCTCACAGTTTATTAGGCAGGACTCTGGTTGCCAGTGACAGAAACCCAATTTAGACTGGCTTAACATGATAGGGAGTACGTTGGCTCACTTACTGAGAAGCCAGTGTGCTGGGGGCCTTGGTGCTTCCTTCCAGATGTGTTTTGTGCAGGCCATTCTCCATGGCCTAGTCACCGCAGCCCAGGCTTCTCACTTCCGCCCTTTTAAGTGCAGGATGTAGTGGGCTATATTCCTGTGGTTATCTCCCCAGAAGACAGACCCAGTCAGTGGGGTTTCCCCTCCCTCACCATTGACTAGTTACCCAGTTCTGGCCAATGAGATGTGAGTGACGTCTTCTAAGGGTTGGGGAGAGGAAATTTACCTCTAGGGAATTTACCAGGAAAAGACAAACTTTCTTCTGCCACTGAACACTGAAGAGAGGAGGAATGTGAGGCCTGGACTTAAGGGGGTAAACAGCCCTCTTGTTACTAGCCTGATGGGGAGGCAAGCAGAAAGAGGCCAGAGGAAAGAGGAAAATGACTCCAAAGCAGTGTCTGATCCCTGATGGACTTACTATTGGAACAGAAATTACATTTTTTTACTGTTCAGTCAGACTTGTCTGTTTCTTGGGATAGAAGGAAAAAGGCTTTGCAGGAGTTATCAACAGTTATAGAATGGGATGTCCTTGGTTTGGTTGGACCAGGAGCTCATCCCTGTGGCCAGGACAAGTGTCATGCTCTGACTGGGCAAGCCAGTTATATGTGTGCCCCCAGAGCTGGGACTGGAGTTGGGAGGAATGGTTCCCAGAGGAAGTTGGGGTACTATTGTTAGAAAACAGATATTAGGCAGGCAAAACACATCTATGCACTCAGGACTGAGCTAAAGTTTCTGCCCATCACCTACTTGCTGGAGCAGTTGGTTCACCTCCCAGAGTCTGTTTTCTGGGGAGCTACTTGTAAAGATTTGAGAACATTCACATAATGAGCTTACAGTGGGTCCTGCACGTGGGCGCTGCTGCTTTTGTAATTTTTATTCTCATGTCACTCAGAATCTTGTCTTTTCTCCATTTACCTTGCATTTTTACTTGGCTCACAGAATGTAGTGACTGAAGGGTGTGGTGGCCTGAGCCCGGCATGCCCTGCACCCCTGAATCCCGGGCCTCTGTGAGACCTTTGCCTCTGCCTCACCTTTCTGCTGGTTTGGGGATTTGAACCACACCAGCCGCCAAGTTCTAATATCTTGTCTCCCTAACAAGTTCCAGTAAAGGAAGGACCAGGTGACAGATGAGGACAGAGATTGATGTCACAGCAGGCAGGGAAGTCAGGATGGTGTCTTTGTGTAGGTACTGTTGTCGGAGACATGTGCTTGGCATCCTGAAGATGTAGCAGGCTGCAGTACACTGCCTTTGTGCACACCTTTCCCTGTAGAATTCCTACAATTTGTCCTCCTGCCTCAATCCCAAAGGAGTAATGTGCCCTTTGACATAGGTTCCCAAGAATCTGCTGCAGCTTCCCCTTCCAGAGGACCTGTTTCCCTTTCATTCTTTTGTGTGGATGTCTTCCTTTATTTCTGAGAGTGGTTTTTCATGCTGATGTGCCCATCCACGGAGATAGTGCCAATTTGCTGATACTCACAGCCCACACTGGCTGCTGGTGGCTGGAGGAAGCAGACTGCATGTCTGGCCAACTGGGGTCCAGCGTTCTGTTAGTTTAGTGTCAGATGGGTTTTAGAAGTGAGAGCTCAGAAGTGTACTGGGGTATTGGCATAGCATGCGGAAGGGGGAGAATGTGCAACAGCTGTGGGGTGGCTTGTTGGATAGCTGTTGAGTGATGTTGTGTGCTGGGCTTTGGTCTCAGACCTTTTAGGTTCTCATTCTATGCTTCCAAAAACTCTGGGAGCTGTGCTGTCCTCTATTTTATAGGGCATAGAGCAGACACAAGGACATACAAATCTTAAAAGTAATCAGCAGAGAACTTGGGATTCAAATTCTAGTAGCCAGAGTCAGAGATGTGTGCTCTTAACCCTACTCGGTGCTCCCACAGTGTCCCCTGGCCCTGCTACTCACGCATCCAATGTGGTCTTTATGCAGATGACCCGGGGACCTTGGACAAGAAGTCCCTGGAGTTGACTTTAGAGGTACCACTTCATTCTGCCTTATCCTTCATGGTTTCACAGGACCCCCATTCAAGGAGCTGAAAGTCTTGGGGCCCTTACAAGGCTAGTTGTCTGAGCAGAGGTCACAGCCAAGCTTTTTGTGCCGACAGGGGCCTTGATCCATGATGGTGGGTCTGTCTCCAATTCTGAGAGGCCCCAGCATTTCACACAGTCCTCTGGAGAGATGACCCAGGCTCTCCTGGGCTGAGGTCAGAGCGCGAGAGAAATGGCTGCTGCAACTCAAGGGTGAAGGAAGGGTGACAGCAGGAATAGCAGTGGCTCCACTGCTGAAGGGGGCCCTCGTATAAGGCTGAAACTCATCTAGTCATGCTGGGTGTGTGTTTTGAGCTTTGTGCCCACGACAGCACAAATAAAACCCTGCCCCAGCCTGACCAGGTGCTTCCCCTGAGGGTAGGACTGGGCTTTGCCCTTCTGCAGTCGCCTGTTCACTTGAACCCTTGTTAGGCTGGATAGACATCTTAGAACCCAGTCTCTCCCCTGCCAACCCTGAACCCTGAGTGCAGGTACCCCCCACTGCCCAGATGTGCCCTGCCCTTTATAGCTGTTGGGCAGTGTAGCAGGGAGGTGAAGAGCAGGTCTTTGAGTGGCTCTCTTCTTGGGTTTCTACTTCACATACCAACCCTGTGACCTCAAGCAAGTTACTTAAGCTCTTTGTATTTCAGCTTTCTTCATCAGAGTTGATGGGAGGATTAAATTGCTAAGTGTCTTACAGTAGTGCTAGGTCAGATTTAGAGCTCAGTAATCATTGCTGTCCTCACCAACACATAAGCCTAATGTGCCTGGTGCCCTCATCAGCACCCATTCTGGTGGAGCCCAGGGGACTAAGGGGTAAGCAGTGATGGAGATGGCCAACATGAGATAGAAAGGGATTGTGATCATATCTCCCGAGGAAAGTGTGGGCCTCCCAGAGCAGCTCTGGCATCCTGTTGTCACCCTGCAAGCCATCGTGTATAAACCCCTCTAAAAACATGAAACCAGTTTGTTGTTTTTTTAGGAAGAGATATTGATTTGATTAAAAGGAACACACATGAGGCCTATGGCATGGGCTAGTGATCCCTAGGGTCTGGGTCCTAGGTATGAATGCTCAGCTGTATGACTGTGAACTCACTACCAGGCCCCCTTCACAGAGAATTAAGAAAAGTCCTCACGTGGGTGGTCTTCTTGAGGGCCTCAGACAGTTGAGTTTGCCTCACATCGATCAGGTAACTGTCACTGGAAAGCTCTCACTCAAGCCTGGTACAGTTGGCACAGATCCTGAAGCAATGGGTTGAGGTGAGTGTGGGCTTACCAAGACTTGTGGGGGGTGGTAGTTTTCTACTCCCTGTGGGCTATAACCTTCATGAGGAGCATGTCATCAAGGAGAATGGGAAATGGGAGCTGGAAACCAGGCCTAGAACTGCAGAATCTCGAACACTGGAAGGATGGGGTCTGTCAGGAAGTGGGAGCCCAGCCTGGTTTGGAGCCCCAGCTGGAAGTGGCATTGCTGCAGAAAGTCAGAAAATGCTCAGTCAGCAGGCGGTTGACTGGTCCTGGGCTGAGTGAGCATGGGTGCTGCTTGGCCCACAGAGGTGTGTTTGGTCTTTGCCTGTGTGAGGTCCATTGCCTTCTTTCTGCTTGGAAGAAAGTTCTGATTCCAACAGACAGGGTGGTGCACATGCCCTGTGTGACCATGCAGGTTGCATACCCACAAAGCCAACTTTGCCTGCAACTTTCCCAGAGTGCTGTGGTGCATTTAGGTTTGGGGATGGGCCACTGAAAGATATGGGAACCTGGGCTGCCTGCTGTGACACTGGGTGGGTAGGGGTCCTGGGCAGGCAGGCAGCTGTCCCTTCATGTGGGGAAGGTATTGGGTGAGAGTGGCTTTCAGAGCACCTCAGACACAGGGGTATTGAACCTGAGTCTCAGGATGGCAGAGGGCTTCACTAGAACATGCCAAGCAGAGGGCATAACAGGTGGTGAAGGCAAGAAGAGAGAATTTCTGTTCAGTGTGTCTGAGGGAAACATGAAGCTCACTGTGGTGGGATTTGGGAAGAGAAGTAGTTTTTCAGTAGGTTGCTGGCCTTAGGATAGCAGGAGAATATTCTGAAGGCTGTCTTAGAAGAGCCATCTCCACACATCCATGGTCTTGAGAGCACTCTATCCTGTTAGGGAGGCACTGCTGCACCCAGGAATTAGGATTGACAGAGATCTTCCAGGGGTCCTGAAGGATCATAACACCCTTCTTCACTCCCTCTTGTCTAGCCAGCTGTAGGTCCTGGCATCCCGCTCCCCTGCCTTGACCCATCCCAGGTCCCTTCCTGGGCTCTGTCCCCAGGCTTGGTCCTGCCTCTCACACAGTGGTTGCTATAAATCCCTCATGCAGCCTCTGCTCCTAGCCCTCCTTCCCTTGACAGTGGAATTCAGGGCCTAGCAGGATGTGATCCATTGTTTCTTACATTCAAGGGTAAGGATGGGTCATGCATAATCACCTGGGGTGCTCATTACAAATTCTTGATCTCAGCCCAGGTCCTTGAATCCCACTCAGCAGGAGCCAGAAAGTTAATGTTTGTGAGTCACCAGAGGGCATTCTTATTAGGCAGTTTGGGGAGGCTCTGGGCTGGGGTTTCATCTCTGGAGTTGAAACATTCCTAAATTCACATTCCTATTCACATTCCTAAATTGCCATGTGCTCCATGGCCCTGGTGTCAATCACCTGCATAGAGAGGAGGTGTGACTCACAGTGTCTGCTTTGCAGGATCACAGGGAATACTAGGAGATAAAGACATCACATAAAGTGGCCAGCATATTCATTCAGCACATACCATCAAGCACCTGTGCCAGGTTCCAGGCCAGGTCATGGGGCAGTCATATTATCCACATAAAATTTACCTTCTGATAGTAGAGGTAGCAGCAAACAAATGGCCTGATTTCCCTTATGGGAAAATGATTAAGAATAACAGGGGCTTGGGCTCTTGAAGTCAGGAAGGTTCTCTCTGAGGAGTGATACTCCGGGACAGAAAGAACCCAGTTTGTCAGAGCTGTAGGGGAAGAGATATGCAGGGTGTGGGCTGCAGGGTTGGGGGGCAGGCTGCAGCTTGGGGCTATGGCGGGGTCTGGGTTTGACTTGACCACAGTTGGAGCTCAGCAGGTAAGCTTCCTTTGGAGGCCGTACCTGGCTGGCTGTGGTGCCTCTCCTAGCCCTGCCAGCCCCTCTGACTTGCCACCTCAGTGCAAGTGGGCCAGCCTGCAGCCTATGGTGAGCATCTGTGGCCCTGGCATTCTTCTCGGGCTCGGCTACGACCTTTTTGTTTTTATTTTTCTTATTAAAGGGAAGTTGTGTGTTTCCTGAGTGTGCATAAAGCCAACGTACCACTTAAACTGAATAGTTATAATTCTTTCTTTTAAGAAATAAAACAATAATAAAAACACTATAAACATTGTTTTAATTGTTCACAGGCTTCAACTTGTAATAATCATGGGGAAAGGGCAAGTGAAATGTCTTAAAATAAAGGCACTTGCCTGCTTTTGTTTGAAGTTTTGCTAAAATGCTTCATTATAACGTGTTCTTGTTTAAAAATAAAGTCCAATCCATGGATTTTTTTTGGTATTTTTCTGAAGTATTAAAATGAGATGGGGGAAGCCGGGATGGCTCGGTGGGTTGAGCGCTCACTTTGCAGTGCCGGGGACCCAGGATTGAATCCTGGCCCTGGCCCGTGCGGAACCATATGCTGAACTGGGAGCTCCCCCAGTTCAGTTCTCTCTCTGTCTCTGTATCTCTGTATCTCTCTCTCTCTCTGTCAAAAATAAAATAAATAAAAATATATTTTTAAATGAGATGATTCTGGGCAGGGGTAATTCAGAGTCTGAGCCAGCCACTGTGATAGCTGCAGGCCCTGCCCTCCTCAGCCCACACAGCCACCTCTGGGTTTGCTGTTAGTGACCAGTGTTTGTGAATACAAATGAGGTATGGGTGAGGATGCATCGCAATCTGTGAAACTGCATCTGTCTGCCTGCCAGCCTCACTGCCTGACATCTTCCTTCCCTGCACACATGTATATTTAGGTCTAAGGCCTTTTTAGGACAGGGTCGGGTTCTCTGAGTGTGGATAACCAGGGAACTGACTAGGCTGAGGGTCAGCGCAGGCTTCTGGGTTCTGAGAAGGACGGCTTACCGAGGAGATGAGCTGACATGTGGGTATAGAAAGTGTACTAAGCAGAGGGAACAGCAGATGCAGAGGCCCCATGGTGGGAGACAGCTTAGTGAATTTGAAAACCCAAAACAAAGGTATTTGGGCTACAATTCAGAGAATGGACCTGGCGTGAGAGGTACTGTAGAGGTAGGTGGGAGCAGAGCACATAAGGGCTAAAGCTTTTAATCCATTTTAATAATGCAGATGGTTTTGAAGGGTGGCTGGAGGGGTATGTGTGGTGTGTGTGTGCATATGTATTTCTTTGTATGTCGGAGAGGCAGATGGTATGGGGAGTGGATTGGGGGGGGGGGCAGAGTACCTTTCTGGGGCCTAGTAAGGAGGCTGTGGCTGTAGTCCTGATAGATTTCGGTGGCAATGCAATAAGACTTGGGGGTCTTCAGGAAGTGGAGTTAATAAGCCTCGGTGACGGCGTTGACCTGGGGTAGGTGGAGGGGAGAGGCATGTCTAAGGTGACTCCCAGATCTTTGGCTGGAGTAGCAGGCTAGGTAGTGAGGCTGTTATTGTGAAAGGGAGCCCTGACCTCTCTAGGGCTAATTGCAGAGACAGAGTGGGGAGTGTGGGCTGCGTGTTAATAAGTTAGAGGTGTTTCAGGGGTATCCAATTAGAGAGGAGCTCTAGGAGGCAAGCTGGCATTAGGGTTTGAAATTCATAAGTGTGGGGATACACATGAGTTTGTGAGTTGTTGGGGCATCTAACTTGCAACTGGGGCCTCTGTCGAGGAAAGATAAGTTAAAAAGCAAGCTTCAGCTGCTGCTTCTAAGGTTTATTTCTGATGCTTAAAGGCCTCCAGCCCTCCTCCTGTTCTTGGTTTGGGAACCTTCCCAGTTCTGAAAGGTGAGGGTCTGAGTAGCTCAGGCTCTGGCATATTAGGAAAGAAGGGAGTGTGTTTCTGGGGACAATTGCATTCTTTTAAGATCACAGACACCTGGGCCAGCCTCAGGAGGAGCTGCTCAGACTGCCTTGCCATTGTGGGTCTGTGATGCCTCTGTGAAGCTATACATAAACGGGGTGACTAGGCGGAAGGTCAGGAGTTTAAGAGCTTGTTTTATTCAAGACAGGGGTAAGAGACAAGAGGGGAGTGCACGGGTTTTATATATGGATCTTGGTATTTTCCTTTGAGTTGGGGCGGAGAGTAGTTGGGGCAGGGAGGGAAGGCAGCCTGCCAGAGGGAACATTGCCAAGCAGAACGCTGCTAATGCAAACCAGACACAGGGGCCATCTCCTGGACACTAAATGCAGTCCTTGCAGGCCGGGCAGGAAGGCAGCCTGGGCAGTGCACTGCTTAACTCTTTGGGTGCTGGGCACCAACAAGCCTCCTGACCTCAGCCCATTGACAGTTCTGCTCTGTGCATCATACGAGGTTTAGCAGCATCCCTGGCCTCTACCCACTAGGTGACAGTAGCTTACCCTCCCCCAGTTGTGATGACCAAAACTGTCCACAGACATCTAAATGTCCAGCTTGAGAACCAGGTGGTCTCACTCAGCTGCCGGGCCCCAGCCTGGGTTCTGACTGGCCTGTACCCTTCAGGGGCCTTTCCTGGACACACTACTTCCTTCTGTGGGGCCTTGACTGGGGCTGAGTGTGCGGGGGACATTTTCTCAGGAAGGAGACAGCCTAGGGTCAGAGGGGAGGCGGGACTAGTAAACTTGCCCATGGTCATGTGACTGGTAGGAGACAGAGCTGGAATGTAAATTCAGGTTCCCAGTCTCAGAGCTCTTTGTGTGCTGCACCCCTCCTTGCAGTCCCCAGGCACAGTCAGCTGGGGGACGAAGGGGACCCTCTGCAGCATCAGAATCTAGTTGCAAGTGGGGGTCATGAAGCCTGCTTCCTCCTTGCTTCCTGGGAGGACTGATTACTGAATCGGTTTTCTCTGCATGTTCCAAATGCAGCAAACCAAGGAGATGAGCTGGGGGTATGTGCCACAGTGGTGTTCATGCTGTGAACAAACAGAGACCAGCTCAGTGTGCAGTGGCAGGGGCTGGCCACAGAGACTGCAGCAGCATGCAGCTGTTGGAAAGGATGACATAGGTGTAAGTGGAAAGATTCCCTCTAGCATCATCAGTCTTGTCCCTACGCCCTTATGAAGTATTTGGTGAACAAAGAGGATACATATATTGTTAAGTGCAAAAGCAAGCCTCAGAACAATGTGTGTGGTTAGTCCCATTTACATAGGAAAACTGTATACATGTGTACATATGTTTGTACATAAATGCATCAGGAAAGACCTGAAAGGAGACAATAACAAACTGAATAGTGATTCCACCTTTGGGGAGTGAAAGTAGAATTTAGAGCTTTCATGTTTTAGTCTGTGCAGACCTTTCATGATGAGTTTATGTTCATCTGTTTCTTGTGTGGCTTTTATGACAAAGACCCAGAGAGAGAGACTTTTGTTTTCCCCTTCCCTGCTTCTCTCCCCCGCCTTGGGCCCTGGGAAGCCATTCTCTGCTGGGGAGGGCTATGTGTGCAGAGGTCTGGGTCCAGCCTTGCTTTGCGGTGCTACAAGGCTGCTTCCTCTTAGACAGCTGCAGTGGGCCCTGGGCCTGCCCCGCAGAGTGGCCTACACTCATTGGCCCTTTGGCATGCATGCCTGGCTTTCCAGGGCCTCCGCTCAGCTCCTGGCACTGCTGCCTTTTGCCTCTTTTCTCTGCCCAGCCCTTCCCTCTGGCCTGCTGGGCCTGTAGCTCGCTCAGCAGGTAGCACGTTCCCTGCCTCTCATCCTCTCACCAGCTGTTTTCACTCATTTCTCTCAGGCTCCAACCCCTTTTCTCCCTCCTCATTTTTTTTCTCTTCATACTCCTCTCTCAGAGATGCACATGAGGCCTCCTTGGGGATCTTGTCTTCTTGCTGTCTGGTTGCCTCCTGTACTTTAGCATATGTAAACACTCTTGTTCCTTTTACAGAGGCTACCATCTTTCTTGATAATATTCTGGGCAGAGAGATACACCACTTTCACTCACCAGCTCAGCCTCAGTCTCAGTAGACTGGCTTTTGCATGGTGATAACAATGATAAGCTTTTGCTTATCAGAAACTTGCTCTCTCTCAGGCACCAAAGCAGGTTCTTTTCTGTGGCTTCTCCACAACCTTATGAAAGATGCACTTACTCCCCTATTTAACAGGTGAGGAGAAACTAAGGCCCAGAGAAGTTAAGTCATGTATCCAGGCTTACATATTTTGGATGTAGATCTGGCTCCAAAATGTGTGCACTCTCCCCCTGGCCTTTTTGTCTCTTCTGTAAGCCTGTAGCAGTTTATAACAACTTTGGAGCCATCCCCTGATTTGAGCCCTTCATTTCCCAGCTTTCTTTAGGTGCTGTGGGGTCTCTAGGAGTAAGACCCTGCTCCTGCCAGCTATTTTTGACCCCTGTAGACCTCCTAGGTCATCCTCGGTCTTAGCTGAGCCTGTGAGGCTTTGAGAGAGTATGGGTTTGGTATGATGTGGCCTGGGTTCTGTGGCTGACTGCAGCCAGTTCTGATAAGAACAATGTTCCAGAAATGTACTTTGTGGACAGATGTGAGCTGTGTGTGTTGGGTGGGGTATGAGGGGTGAGACAGTGAAGGGCCAGTCCCTTTGGAGGTTCCAGAACCTCAGGAAGCCAGGCAGTGGGAATGGGAGGTGTTGGACCTGACACAGGAACCTCTCAGAGCGTTGTCACCGTGGAAGCATTTGGATGGAAAGGAGTGGATGGGGGTGAGTCTGTCTTCCTGAAAGGACAGGGAAGGGCGGAGCTCATAGCTTAGAATTTGGGGCCAGCATGCCCCTCTGGGAGCCCCCTTCTGATTAGTGACATGGAACCCCTGCCCTTGGAGCTCTTGGTGGCCCAGCTTGTGAAATTGTTCAGGGACAGGTAAATAGTCTCCACGAGGATCCCAGTGCTGGGACTTTGTGCCATATCACGTTCTGTAGGACCTAGGGCTACAGTTACAGCTCTGTGATCCTCAGCACTGTGTAGTTCAGAGTGGGGTGGGAAGTGGGCGAATTCCAAGGACTTAGTGGTAGCAATGGGTCCAAAGCAGGCAGTTGCAGATCCAGTTCTATCTTGGCCCTTGGGTCTGAATGAATTTTTGACAGGAAATGCCTTGGGAACTTGGCCATCTCACTGAGCAGGGATTCCGAAACTCTCCCAAAGCACAGAGCCCTAGGCTGCCCACTTGCCTCACTGTCTGTCACATGCCCAGCAGAGCCCTATGTAAGGGGCTGTCTGGAGCTAGAGTGCCTGGAGGGGAGGGGAGGGCTCTGCCTTTCCTGCTATGAGCAGTTCTGGCCTCCCAGCCCTGACTGATGGTCTGATCCTATGACTGGAATGAAATGCCAGCGACTAGTGGCGGGAAGTGGGTGGCCTGTCCTGTTTCAGGCCAGGAGTGCATCAGTTCCAGCCCTGTCTTCAGCTGCCGGCCTCGGTTCACGGGGAGCCCTCTGAGGGGCTTTTGATGTACACCATGGATGTTTGGCTGGACCAAGTTTGTTTGCTTAAGCATTACTCTTGCCAGTTCATTCGGACCTTTTCTTTCTTTTAAAAATATGCTGCTTGCCAAAGGTTATTTTGGATCTGTTTTTGTTTATCAGGTAAAATTGTTCCAGCACAATTGAAAGCAGACCCACACGCTGACACGGGCTTGAGTTGCTTGCCAGGGTACGCGCAAACACGCACACACAGAATCTGTGGAAAATTGTCCAGAGCCTTAGAAAGTGCACAGCTTATGAGTGGGGTCTGGGAAAGCTGCCTCTTTCACTGGGGACTTGTATTATAGCTTGAGAGAGGCAGCCTGGTGGGTTTGATACAGCTTTAGGATTAGGATGACTGGAGTGGAATCTTGGATCCACCATGGTGTCTGTGGACCTTCTTGCTCTGGGATGAGGCTTCCTATACTGGAGCTGGCTCACCTTGCTTCACAGGCTGCTGTGAAGACTCCATGCTGGTGGTGGGAGATGGCTTTGGGAAATAAGCAGAGGGTAAAGGAATAGGATGTGAGGCTCTGTACGCATGGGTCCTGTTGCTCTTTTGTGGATGCAGTCAGATGCTTCCTACCAGAAGACCTGTAATGAATTTCTTCTGAAAATGAATCTCCATTGAGATCTGCTGCCTGTATGCAGGGTTGCTCAGAAAGTCCTTTCTGGAGTTGATTCTTATTAATTCTTTGCCCGCTTGGTGCATCTTACCTGGGAGGCACATAGAGGAACAGTGGTTAAGATTACTTTCTCATCATAGGGGTACTGGTCTAGCTCATAAAGGGTGGCAGTGTGCCCAGAGGGGTGGGTATGTTAGCTTGTTGGTGTTTGACCAACTCTGGTGAACATATGAACAGTGTTTATATTGGGGTATTTGGAGGAAGTTTCAGTTCCCCCACAGATGGGAATGGGGAGACTCACATTTTAACATTTTCTTTAGATTAAAAAAATGCTTATCATTAAAAATTCAACCCTACTGAAAAGGATGTAAAAATAACCTCATTCCCACCTGTTGGAGAGCAGCACTGATGTCCTTTGTCATACCCCATAGATAATGCTAATGAGTGCACAGACACATGCATGCATTGTGACACCAGTGGAATCATACTGTACCTGCTGCTGGGTGTCCTCCATCCCTGCACCCCCACACAGCCTAGACATCATTCCTTTGCAATAAATAGACATCTATATAGGCAAGAAGCTGACTGGACAGCACAGAAGTAATTATGTTTTATCAAAGTTTGGGAATCATTCTAAAATGTATTTTATGCCCCCCTCTTTCCTCAAACTACACAGTTCTTCCTAGAAAACTTCATATAATTGTATGTTTTCTTGATGATTCAGCTCATTTTGATGAACAATTTGATATTATAGGATTGGAGCTGTTGAAATGTCTGGTTTGTTTGCTCCTCTAGGTAGCTCCAGTGTAGCAGGCCCTTGAGGGCTGTGGTAGCCCGTCTTGTGGGAGGGGGTCCTGGCACTGTGCGGACCACCAAGGCTCCGTCCCTAGTTACAGGAGCCTTACAGAGGCCAGGGTGTGAGCAGGGGGCCCACATAGGCAGGATTCTGGGCACTCAGGATTACCCAAAGAAAGGGAACCCTCTTCCCATTTGCCTTTACCAAGAGAGCAAGGGGAATCACTGAAGGGTTTTACACATGGGAGAGGTGGAAGGAGAAGGGGAGAGAAATCCTCCTTGGCTTGGTAGAGGTCTGATTAGCAGGGCCCACAGTGGGTGCAGGGAGCTGTCAGGGTCCAGGTAAGGGGTGATGATGGTTTGGTCTAGGGTGGTATTGGGGGAGATAACAGGTCAGTTTGAATATACAGTACACTCTCTGTTAATCAGAACTCAAGCAACTGGCACTATCACAAGCAACTGGTATAATTTTTTTGCTGGTTGCTTGAGATTCTGCTGGTTGTTTGAAAAAGCCAGTTGTTTGAGTTGCAGTTCGAGAATCTACATTTATCTGGCATCTACCAATCCCCATGGGTGCTAGTTAACTAAGAGTCTACTGCACCTAGCATGTAGTAAGACTTCATGATGCATGGGCATGGGAAGAAGAAGAGGTGGGGGTAATGGCCACTCCTGGATTTCCGGTTTGTGTGACAGATAGGTGGTGGTGCTGAGAATGCAGGAGACTAGGTGTGGAGGGAAGAAGGTAAACCTGGTGTGAGGGCTGTGATGCCTGAGAGACATCGTGGTGGAGAACACAGAATATCTTTCTATTTCTTTGTATCTTCTTCAGCTTCTTTTAATAGTGTCTTATAGTTTTCTGTGTATAAGTCCTTCACATTCTATGTTAAGTTTATTCCTAAGTATTTTCTCATTTCTTTTTCTGAAGTTTTGTTGTTTGTATATGAAAAATGCTGTGGATGTTTGTATATTGATTTTTGTATCCCGCAACTGTACTATATTCATTTATTGTTTCTAATAGTTTTTTGGTGGAATCTGTAGGGTTTTCTATATAAAGGATCATGTCATCTGCAAAAAGTGACAGTTTAACTTCTTAACTCCCAATTTGGATGCCTTTTATTTCTTTCTTCTGCCTGATGGCTCTGGCTAGAACTTCCAGCACTATGGTGATTAGCAGTGGTAACAGGGGATATTCCCGTCTTTTTCCTCATTTTAGAAGAAAAGGTTTCAGTTTTTCCCGAGTCAGTATAACATACACTGAGAGTTTGTCATATATGACCTTTATTATGTTGAGGTACTTTCCTCTATACACATTTTATTGTTTCAAACATAAATGGATATTGTATATTATTGAATGCTTTTTCTGCATCAGTTGATATAATCAATGGTTTTTATCTTTAATTTTGTTTACATGGTGTATCACATTGATCGATTTGCATGTGTTGAACCATCCTTGTGCCCCTGGGATGAATCCCACTTGATCGTGACGTATAATCTTTTTAATGCATTGTTGTATTCTATTTGCTAGTATTTTGTTTAGGATTTTTGCATCAGTGTTCATCAAAGATATTGGTGTATTGTTTTATTTTTTTTGTGATGTCCTTACCAGGCTTTCATATTAGGGTAATGTTGGCCTCATAGAATGAGGTGGGAAGTATTCCCTCTTCTTCAATTATTTGGAAACATTTAGGAGGATAGGTGTTAGTTCCTCTTTGAATGCCTGGTAAAACTTGTTAGTGAGACTATCTGGTCTTGGACTCCTGCTTTTTGGGACATTTTGGATGATTGTTTCAATTTTCTTATGTTGATTGGTCTGTTTAGATTATCCAGTTCTTGATTCAGTCTAGATAGACTATATATTTCTAAAACCTTTTCCATTTCTTCTAGGTTGCCAAATTTGGTGGCATATAGGCCTTCATAGTATTCTTGTATGATCCTTTGTATTTCTGTGGTGTCAGTTGTAATTTCCCCTCTTTCATTTCTAATTTGGATTATTCTCTTTTTCCCTTGGTGAGCCTAGCCAGGGGTTTCTCAATCTTATTATTTTTTTTCCAAAGAACCAGCTCTTTGTTCCATTAATTTTTTCTATTGATTTTCTATTCTCTTTTTCATTTAGTTCTGCTTTCATTTCTATTATTTACTTTTTCTGCTGACTTTGGGTGTGTATTTTTTTTTCTTTTTCTAGTTCTCTAAGATGTGATATTAGGTTGTTTGCTTGTGATTTTTCTTGTTTCTTGGTAGGCCTGTAGTGATATAAATTTTCCTCTTATTACTTCTTTCGCTGCATCCCAGTACTTTTGATATATTGTGTTTTCATTGTCATTTGTTTCTATGTATTTTTCATTTCTTCTTTTTTTTTTAATCCATTTGTTTTTTAATAGCATGTGGTTTAATCTTCATGCATATTTGGTTTTTCCTCCTTTCTTTTTGTAGTTGATCTTCAATTTCAAAGCTTTGTGATTAGTGAATACACTTGGTATGATTTCAATCTTATCTCAGGCTAGCTTTGTGTCCCACCATGTGGTCTATCCTTCAGATTGTTCCATGTGCACCAGAAAGGAGTGTATAGTCACCTGTTGTAGAATAAAGTATCCTGTAAATGTCAACTATGTCCAATTGCTGTAATGTATCATTTAAAGCTGATATTTCCTTATTTATTTTCTGTTTGGATGATCCGTCCAAGGCTGTCAATTGCTGTTTAAGTCCCCTACTATAATTGTGTTTTGTCAATTTCTCCTTTTAGTTCTGTGAGTAGTTACTTTGTAAATTTTGGTGCTTCTTGGTTGGGGCATATATATTAATAAGTGTCATGTCTTATATTTTTTCCTTTATCATTATGAAATGTACATCTTTGTCTCTTATTATCTTTTCGATTCTGATGTCTGTTTCATCAGATATAAGTATGGCTACACCTGCTTCTCTCTGGATGCCATTTGCTTGGAGTATTTTTTTCCACCCATTCATTTTGAGTCTGTGTTTGTCCTTGTGGCTGAGGTGTATCTCTAGTAGGCCACATAAGGTTGGTTTTTGTTCTTTAATCCAGTTTGCTACTCTGTGTCTTTTTATTGGTGAGTTTAGTCCATTTATATTTAGGGTGATGATTGATATACGAGGATTTCCTATAGGCATTTTATCTTTTGTTTTCTGGCAGCTTTTTTTTGATTGCTTCTTTGCTTTTTTATTCCTATCGAGATTATTTTAGTTTGATGGTGCTTATGATATTTTTTTCTGTTTTCTCTCTCTGTCTTTTTTTTTTTTTAATGTCCCAGTTCTAAGTTCTTTTTGAGTGGTTACCATGAACTCTATGCAAAAGAAAGTCATATATTCAGTGATTCCTTTCCTTAAGGATGTTTCTTATCTCCATTCTCTTTGGAAGTTTTAACCTTACTTCCTCTTCTTTTATGTTCTTGTTCCAGTTTATCCCTATGTATTTTTACTTTTTGTTTCAGGTCCAATTGCCTCCTTCAGTTATTTCTTCAAAGGCTGGCTTTGTGCTGGGAAATTCCTTCAATTCCTGTAAGTCTGAAAAGGTCTTTATTACTCCTTCATATTCTAAAGGGTAACTTTGCTGGGTAGATGGTTCTTAGCTGGTAATTTCTCTCCTTTAGTATTTTGAATACGTAATTCCACTCCCTTCTGGCTTGTAGAGTTTCAATTGAGAAATCTGATGATAGTCTGATGGGTTTTCCTTTATAGGTTATGGTGTTCTTTTTTCTGGCTGCCTTGAGGGTTCTTTCTTTGTCTTTGACCTTTGTCATCTTCAATATAAAGTGCCTTGGAGAGGGTCGCTAGGATTCAAGTAGCTAGGGGTCCTGTTTCCTTCTTGAATTTAAGGTTCAAGTTCTTGCTATAGATTTGGAAAGTTCTTATCTACTATTTGAGCAAGTTCTGTATGCCCATATCGTCCTCTTCCCCCCGAAATACCTATTATTCTTATGTTATTATTTCTAATGGAGTCAGATAGTTCTTGTAGATATCTTTCATTTCTTTTAGCTCTTAAGTCTCTCTCTTCTTACTTCTGTGACATTTCCAAATTTCTGTCTTTGATTTCACTAATTTTTTTCCTCCATCTGGTCAGCTCTGCTTCCTATGCTAGCTATTTCATTTTTTATTTCTTTTATTGTGTTGTTTATCTCCACAATTTCGATTTGCTTCTTTTTTATACCGGTAGATTCAATTTCCTTTCTGAGTTCACTTAGCTCCCTCTGTGTACTCTGCCAGTTTTCTTTGAGCTCTTTGAGTATTTTCAGAATTGCTGTGTTGAATTCTGTGTCATTTAGCTCATATGTTTCCATGTATTCAAGTTCCCTTTCTGGAGATTTTTCTTTGTTTCTGAGCACCTTTGTTCTTAGGGTACCCCTTGCTCTTGGAGCTTTTTTTTTTTTTTTTTTTCCTTGACGTGAGCACTTTTTCCCTGGTAGATGTGAAGAAATCTTTCTTTTACTTCCTAGCTGGTCTTGCTGCAGTGTCTTACAATATTTTCTCTTGGTTATTTGGTTTTCTCAGTGGGAGATTTTCTAGAAAGTAGACTTCTTTTTGACCCAGTCACGTTGGCCTCTGTACGCCTCCCCTTTGGGAAGATATGGTTGGTAATGGCATTCTATGCCTGTAAGATTCCACTGTAGTCAGAAGCTGCTGCGCCTATGCTTGTTTTCCTAAATCCCTCTGCTGGCTATAGTGGGAAGAGTGGGGGCGGGGTTTGTTGGGAAAGGTGCAAGTATGTTTGCGTCACAGGGTAATGAAGGCTCCCGCAGCAGCTCACTCACTGAAGGCACAGTCCAGGCAGAGCAGGTGGGGCAAGATTTGGGAGAGAGCAAGGGGAAGCAGCCAGGTTTTGTGTCCAAGGCCACACAGTGCTCCATTTGGGGCCCCATGTCATCGAGGGCCACTCTGTGCTTCAGCCGCCAGCACACTCCCATTGCTGTCATTCCAGCCACCAGAATGTCTGTGTCCTGCTCCAGTTACCTGCCTTATGCTCTACGGGCCTCTAGCTTTAGCTGACTGACCCACACACTGGCAGCTGGAGCCTTACTCCTTTCACCATTGCTGATCTCCAGCTGCTGCTGGTGCCTCACCCCAGCCTCCTGCCCCACGCCCCGGCCTTCTGCTCCACGCTCTGGCCGCCCTCACCACACCCTGGCTGCTCCCCGCACACTCCCACTGGGGCCTCTAGTCACCCTCAGCCGTGCCTGCGCTCTGGCGGCGGCGCCTCCATCTCTGTCCGTTCCAGGCCTCCAACCCGCCCAGAGTCGTTCTGCTCCTGGACCCGCGCCCCCAGCTCCCACCTCACTCAGTCTCTTTTCTGCTGGTCTCTGGGTCGGTTACCAGGTACGTCTCCGGGTCACATTTGGTGGTGTGTCTCCACACGGCTCACTTCTTTTTTCTCTCACTCACCTCCCTTTCTATGACTTTGATATTTTCTTGGGATGAGTGGGTCTCTCAGCTGAGGCTGTGTGTTGTTTGGGGATTCTGTGGTTGGAGAATTTGTTGTTCTTTCCAGGAGAGGTTTCAAGAGCTCCTCTCATGCTGCCATCTTGATGACGTCTCAAGCTTTTTGTTGTCTTCATTCACCATTGGGATGTGAGGTTTATCTTTGCTGATATGGACAGTTTTTGTTTACTAACTCTTAGTGCTATGTGGTGTTCCATTAAGACTTGGTTACTATGCTCTAATCCTTTATTTTCTGATGGACATCCCAAAGCATTTTTGTACCCTTATGTTACACTCTTGCACATACACTAACTGTCTGTTTGGTGTCGTTTCCCGCCCCCAACCCCCCACTGGCAGCTCTCTTGGAACAGACAAGTAGGGGTGGGAGTAAAGTTGCACCTCCTTAAGGAAGGAACATCTACCCAAAATTTTTGGAATTTCTTTGGAAGATTTGTTTCTTTTCTCTGTTTATTTATTCAGTCACTTATTTTTATCAGTGTAGACCATGGGTATGTATTTTATAGTTTGGTTTATAATCCCGTACGAGTATTTTGTGACTCATTGTCCCAGCCTTGATCACCTGGAGCTCTTTCAGGCTTGCTCCTGTGTGTGTAGACATGCCCCCATCCTTTTGCCTTTTGAGCACTTCCTTACTTTCTGGCATTGTGACAGATGTTCCAGGGTTGTTTTTGAGTGTGGTCACTCACAGGTTCCTGAGCCCCTGTTCTGTGGCAGCAGAGAAGATTGCTATTCACACAGATATTTTTAAGCATGAACCTTGAAAGCAAATTTGGCAGATAAAATGGTGATATGGTGGTCCTTCCTGTCGGCAGGCTGACAAGATGAGGTCAGAAGGAAGAGTTCATAGTGACACAGGGGGAGGCAGGTGGGCCCTTGCCAGGGTTGCCATGGAGAGGTTGCCCAGAGGCAGTGTACCATGTGAATAAGGAGTGAGGTCAAGAATGGAGCCTGAGAGTCCTGGAAAACCTTGGTTCCAACATGAGTCACATTAATTGGGAGAGACAAGGTGGCTGGGGAGGACAGTGATGCCATTAATAGCTGCATATCTCTTCATACTAACCTTGGCTCTCCTTAGGCCTCAGCGGGTTAAGTGCTTGTTTTGCAGCCCCAGGGTCTGAGGGTAGAACCCCGGCCCCGGCCAGTGTGGACCCATATGCTGAACTGGGGTGTGGTACCCAGTTTGTTTCTCTCAGAGGCAAACTTCCCTTGTGGAAGCCCCCTGGTTCAGTCCCCAGCTTGCGGGGTATGCCTCCCATGCTGGAGGCCCCTGACCCCCACCCACCTGTGTGGAATGAAACCATGTCAAAAACTGTTGTTGTACAACTATGGAGACTTCTCTGAGCCCTCCCCCTTCTCTCTCTCTGTCTCTGTCAAAAACAATAAAATAAATATTTAAAAAAGAACAAAAAAAAAAAAACTAGGTGTAACATTTTTATGGTAGGAAAAATTATCCAAGTTATACACAAGATATAAAGTATGTTTCCCACTCTCATATAGTTTCTAGTGTCTTTCCAGAAATGGTTTGTACATATTCACTCCCTAGGAATATTTTTACTTTGTTATTGATACTATAATGTTCACATTATTTTGTACCTTCTGTTTTTCCCCCACAAAAACTCTGTCATGTGGTCCTTCCATGTGAGAACGAATAGAAACAGATAGACATGCCTTTTTTCTTTTCCCACAGCCACAGTGACAGTACAGATGCACCTTCGTTCATGTTACAGGTCTTCTAGTGACATGCACTTCTGTTGCTTACAACCCTTTGTTTGACTTTTCTGTTTCTTCTCTCAAGTTGTAAATTTAAACACAGGTGTTTTTTTAGTTACTTTGGGTGAGTGGGTTTTGGACTATTAAATATCCTCAGAAGATCCCTGGGAAGTAGCTTGATAGATATTTTGAAAACTAAAATCAGGGCTCTGATAAATGATGTTTTGCTTAAGATCACAGAGATACTTGAATCTAGTTCTCCTGACTCCACAGCAGTGCCATTTTTACTGTCTTCTAGACCTGAGAGACAAATCCTGTTGGCCTCTATTTAACAGTGATCTGTACATCAGGGGCCAGAGATGGGCTTGTCCCTGAGTGACTTGTCTCTGGGACTACAGCATGAGGCCAGGCCAAGAGTAGGGATCAGGAACCTCTCGTTGAACAATGTATACCTGTGGGCCCCAGGATTCGGGGTACACTGTGGCCGCTAGCTTCAGGAAGTGTTCTTAGAATATGCCCATTTGCTGATTTGTGGGGTTGGAGTGGAGGGCCTCTAAGTTATAGTTCTCAGGTGCAGTTGTTTATTTCAACACCAGAAGTCTCCAAATGGAAGTGTTCTACCCCATCATTAGAAGGTATTCTGTGAGAGATGCCAGGATAGCTCAGTGGTTGAGCACTTGCCTCACAATCACAAGGTCTGGGGTTTGATTCCCAGTCCTGGCCTGTGCAAGCCCATATTATGAACTGTAGCATAACTGGTAACTGCCAGGATGGCTCTGCCACAAAGCAGTTCAGTTCTCATCCCATGCGGCCCCACATCCACCTGTGTGGAATGAAACCATGTCACAACTAATGATGTACAACTATGGAGACTGTTCTGGGCTCTCCCTTGTGTCTCTCTGCCTCCCACCCCTCTCTCACACACACATACCTCTCAAAAACAAAATAAATCTTTGAAAACAAAAATTAAAAAATGTTTTAAATTTTTCAAAAAGAAGAAGAAGAAGGGATTCTGTGAGAAGAACAGCTTGGGTACCACATCCAGACAGCTCAGGCATTTTCCAGAGGTTCGGGAAGATATTTGCAGTCAGGGGATTTTTTGTTTGAAACATTTGCAGTTCTTCTTGGGTCCATTTGTGTCTCAGTGCTTGGGGCTATCTAGGGAAAGTGATTATGATCATCCCTGAAATGGTGGTGTGTCAGTCAAGTAGCAACCTACAGAGGTTAGTGTGGCAATGGGAAGAGGTGATAATGATGTGACTAGCTTCCTTGCCAGTGTGGGCAGATACCCCTTGATTCATGTGTACACATTTTCCCTCATGAGGCAGCTGTGCTGTATGTAGCCAGTTGGGCCCTCTGGCTGCTGTTTTCTCCTGGCAACACCAGTTAGCCTCTGGAACTTTCCCCAGGTGGCCCAAATGTTGGCCCCTGGAGTAGTTCCAAGTGTGGGTGTTTTCCCTGCATAAGAACCAGTTTATAAAGACCTGGAGGCCACCACCACATCCTATCCCTTTCTTTCTGCATCTGGTACATTCTCAGTGCCTTCTAGAGCCTTTCCAAGATACAGGTCTTAGAGCTAGATCACAAACTCAGGTGCCTTTTGAAGCCTGGTAGAGGCCAGATGGAGGGAAGCAACACATAGGAAAAATTACACTTCTGTCCTCTGTGTGATAGCAGAGACCTGGGTGCACCCAAGGGCCACTATTGCTCACCTCAGCTATATATGGAGTTGCAGAGCTGACCCAGACAAATCTTGCCATTTTTACCTTTTCTTGCTTTAATTCACTTGCTAGGCATTTTAATACAATGTTCAACAGAAATGGAGGAAACATGGTCTTATTCCTGACGTTACTGGAAAAGTGTTTACTGTTCTACCATTAAATATTATGTTAGCCATTATTTTTCCCCCAATGTATATTCTTTATCAGATTGAATAAATTCCTTTCTGTTCCCAGTTTGGTGAAAGGTTTTTTGTTTTGTTTTGTTTTTTTAATCCTAAATAATTAGTGAATTTGGTAAAATGCTTTTTCTGCTTATTGAGATGATCATGTGGTTTTTCACCTTTTTTTCTGTTAAATTCTGTTAAATTAATTCTGTTAATTTCTGGTAAATTACATTTATTGATATATTTTTTTAAGATTTGTTTATTTTATTGTTTTGAGAGAAGGTGAGAGAGAGAGAGAAAGAGAAAGAAAGAGGGAGGGCTCGGAGCAGTCTCCATAGTTGTACATCATTAGTTGTGACATGATCTCATCCCATACAGGTGGATGTGGGGCCATGTGGGGCAGGAGCTGAACCAGGACCTCCTGCATGGCTCACTGCTGAGCCATCTCAATGGTTACTAGTTGTGCCACAGTTCAGCATAGGGGTTTGCTCCGTCCAGGGCCGGGAATTGAACCATGGACCTCATGATTGCCAGGCAGGTGCTCAACCTATGAGCTATCGTGGCATCCCTACATTAATTGATTTTTGAATGTGAATTCCACCTTGCATTCCTAGAGTTAATCCTATTTGGGTGTGAATATTATCCTTTTTATATATTGCTAAATTTAATTTGCAAACATTTTATTTAGCATTTTTATGTTTATGTTCATGAGATATATCACTTCATAATTGTCCTTTCTTACAATATCCATGTCAGAGTTTAGTATCAACATTATTCTGGCCTCATAAAAAGAGTTGAAAATTTCTGGTCTTTGTTGTTATTGTTGTTGTTGTTATTGTTCTATGGAAGAATTTGTATAAAGTCACTATTATATGAGGTCCAACAATTAAGTTTGTGAACTTGCTACTCTGTGCTTACCTTGGCAGCACTGTACAAACAACTTGGTAAGGTTTCATAACCTTGGTATATCAGTGTCTCACAACTGTGTTTGTGTATCTTGCTGTGTAGTGTTTATTATTGTTGTTGTGTGTTTTTGTGTGCCATTGTGATAATGTTGGAGCTTAAATTACAGCAATGAACAAACATTCCATTTCTTGTTAAACTTGGCAAGAGTGTAAGTGAAATCAGGGACTTGTTAGTCCAACTTTATGGGACTTAATGCCATGAAGCAAATAGCAGTGTACAGATGAATTAGATGTTTTCCTGAGGGGAGAGAAAGCATCACTAATGAAGTAAGATCAGGGCAGCAAGTAACAAGCAGAACTGAGAAAAACATGGCAAAAATTCACCAAACTGCATCAAAATCGTCAGTTGTGAGAAGCATAGCAGACCAAGTTAAACATCGATAAACAGGAAAATCTTAACAGAAAATTTTGACATGAGAAAGGTGTATGCAGAAATGGCCCCCAAGAGGGAAGCCGGGATGGCTTAGTGGGTTAAGTGATTGCTTTGCAGCCCTGGGGACCGAAGATCAAATCCTGGCCCCAGCCTGTGCTGGTCCATATGCTGAACTGGGGTATGCTTCCCACGTGGGAGGCCCCCAGTTCAGTTCTTGCCCTCCAGTTTGTCCCCTGGTTCGAGGGAGCATGCTTCCCATGGGGGAGGCCCCCACCCTAGTTTCCACCCTGTATGGCCCCCTGCCCACGTGTGTGGAACAAAACCATGTTGAAAACTAATGACACAACTACGGAGACTGCTCTGGGCCCTCCCTCTTCTTTCTGTCTCTCTCTGTCTCTGTCAAAAACAATAAAAATAAATCTGAAGGAAGGGAGGGAGAGAGGGAGGAAGGAAGGAAGGAATGAAGGAAGGAAGGAAGGGAGGAAGGAAGGAGTAAGGAAGGAAGGATCCTGAAGGAGCTCACTGATGAACAAAAGCAAAGGAGAGTCGAAGTTTGCCAAGACATTTTAGAGAGGCAAGACGATGTGTTGGGCCGTGTTATCACTGGTGATGAAACATGGGTGTACTACAGGACCCTGAAAAGTATCAAAGTACACAGTGAAAGTCAGCCAGTTCTCCGTGACCAAAAAATCTTGTCAGTCCAAATCAATTCAAAATAATGTTGCTAACCTTTTTTGATATCAGAGGGATTATTCATTATGAATGTGTACTATCTAGACAGTCAACCAAGTTGACTATTTGGAAGTACTGAAAAGGTTGCATGAAAAAGATGAAAACGACCTGAACTTCTCACCAACAACTTACGGCTCTTGCATCACGACAATGCACCAGCTCACACAGCACTGTCTGTGAGGAAGTTTTTAGCCAGTAAACAAATAACTGTATTGGAACACGTTCCCTACTCACCTGATCTGGCCCCTGGTTACGTTTTTCTTTACCTGAAGATAAAGGAAATATTGAAAGGAAGACATTTTGATGACATTCAGGACAACAGATCTGATAGCCATTCTAGAAAAAGTTCCAAAATTGCTTTGAAGGGTGGACTAGGCTCTAATGTCAGTGCACAGCTTCCCAAAGGCAATACTTCGAAGATGACCATAGTGATATTCAGCCATGAGATATGTAGCTCTTTTTCTAGGATGAGTTCACAAACTTAAGTGTCAGGTCTGTATTTTGCTTAAAGGTAAAGAATAATTCACCAGTGAAGCTATGAAAAGCTATAGTTTTCTCTATGAAAAGGCTTTTAATTATAAATTAATTACATATTTATAACTCTTTAAATTTTTGTTTCTTTTATGTCTGTTTTGTTATGTTTTTACAGAGAATTAACTGAGTTTTGTCTATTTGCTGGCATAAAATCATAATATCCTCTTATTATCTTTTAATGTTTTGTAAAACCTGTAAGTGATATCCATTTTATTTCTGATATTAACTATTTTTTTTCTATTTCTTGATCAGTTTTGCTAGGTATTTATCAATTTTATTAATCTTTTAAAATAACTAACTTGTGGTTTTAGTGATGTTTGTTTCTGTTCTATGCTTCTCCCTCTTTATTTTATTTTTTAATTCTACTTTCCTTGAGTTTAATCAGCTGTTCTTTATCTAGCTTCTTAAGATAAAAGCTTAGATCCTTCATTATCAACCTGTTTTTCTAATACATAATTTAGAACTATAAATTTTTCTGTAAGTATTATACTATTTTATCTTTATCTCATTGGTATATCATATTTTAAAGTTATCATTTGGTTAAAACTATGGTATGTCAAAATTTTAAATTTCTTTTTTAACCTATGAATCATTTATAAATGTGTTGCTTAATTTTCAATATTTTGGAATTTTCTAGTTAATTTTTTGTTTTTAACTTATAGTAGTTTCATTCCACTGTAGTTAGAGAACAAACTTTTCATGGTTCAGTCCTCGGAAGTATGTTGGTGATTACTTTATGGGCTTATTTATTCAGTGACTCTGGAAATGTGACAGGCAGATGTTGGCAGGTGCTGGTGGGTTAGGAGAGGGGAGGAGGTTCCTGTGAGGACATCCTCTCCTTCCTTCTCTAGTTCTGTGTCTGTCTGCTTCTAGTTGACATGTGTATTTGGTACTACCTTTTCATACCTCCCTTATAGAATCACAGGGCTTCAGAGTCCAAAAGTGCTGTCCTAGAATGCCACCTCTGTCACTTCCTGGATCCCTGACCTTGGACAAGTTACCTCAGTTTTCTGAGCCTCAGTTAACTTTTCTAAAATGGTGATGGAAATACCTTTCCTGTGGGATTGTCAGGAGAACTAATTGAGATATGTGTAAAACGCCTTTCATAGTTCTTGGCTTTGGAAATGGTAATATATTTAGTTGTAGCAGTACCAGAGAATTTCAGAAAGCTTACATGTGCAGGTACCTGCTTCTCCCATTTGGGCTGTAGTCAGAGTGCTTATTCTGCTACTGGTGAGAAGGCTGCTCCCTGCCCATGGCCATATCCTTGGCCTCAGGATCCAGAAGAGACAGCCAGCGCAGACTTAGGGCTTCTGTAGATTGGCTGTGCCAGTGCTCACAGTGGGTCCTGGGGATGGAGAGCCATCAGTGATTCCTGCTGGGATGCCTTAGCAGGATGCTTGGAGAGCAGACAGTCCTCCTTCTAAGGGGTCCCCCCAGGCCTGGGCAGGAGGACATTGTTTCTCTTCTACCTCTTAAGATCACCAGGAATAGAGTTTGCTGACTCCACTGGTGCCTGGCATTTGAA
Source organism: Craseonycteris thonglongyai (assembly GCA_004027555.1). Taxonomy (NCBI): domain Eukaryota; kingdom Metazoa; phylum Chordata; class Mammalia; order Chiroptera; family Craseonycteridae; genus Craseonycteris; species Craseonycteris thonglongyai. The sequence continues at coordinate 34,998 of PVKE010010906.1, forward strand.
GTGCATACAGAAAGACCTCTGTCTTCCTGAAAGTTTGTTCTAGAAAGGGGAGTTTGGAGGGGAAAAGTGAGCTCAGCCCAGTCACATCTGAACATTAAACAAATGTCAAGTGTTGGGCCTCTAGGAATGATAAGTCAGTTCTTTGCTAGGCAAAGAGGGTGAGTCTTTAGCAGTTGTGCTAATTGCCTCCCCTGGGTCTGAATGGCAGAGATCCAGACCTGAGTTAGACACTGGCTCTGTCATCAGAGCTCATGATCTGTGGGATAGAGAGTGCCCAGGAAGGATGGCACCTGAATGTTGGGAGTACATCAGGAGAGAGAGGGGGCAGGAGGGAAGGACTGGTTGCTTTCTTGGAGATGTGGAGGGCCCTGAGAGGAAGGGGACATATGACCTGCTCCTGAAAGGTAAACAGGAGTTTAGTAAGTGGAAAAGTGAGGGAAGGGCATTCCCATCAGAGGGAGCAGCATGTGCGAAGACACAGAAGAATGGAATAACAAACACTATTCTTGGATATTTGACCTTTTTCTTTGAATCATAATTGTTACAAAACAAAAACAATGAATTCCTCCATTGCATGTTGCATTCATTTTGACCAGGAATATAGCCTTGTGCATGTACCTCTGGGTCTATTTAGTGCCTATCATGGAGAGCTGTCCCTGTGATGCCTGGAAGGATGTCTGTAGTTGTGCCAGTAGAGGCCAACACAGGGCGTTTGCTGGCTACAGTGTATGTGTTGTTGGTTCAGCACTGGAATGTGCTCAATCAGGTGGATTTGTTTCATTTGATCATCCAGACTCAAGTGACACAAAAGGAGGCTGATTCAAAAAGCTGCACTGATTCCAGGCCCCCTAAGATGTTTTCTGTTCAGTATGGGCAGCAGCGAGCAGCCCCTCACTGCTGCCTATGGTGATGGCAAGTCACGTGCCAGCTATAGGAGCTGAGGAGCCTTCAGGCTGCCTCCTGGGGTCTGGGCAGCAAAGGGAGCAAGTTAGAATCTGTCACCTGTTTGTAGTTTTCATAATTTTTGATTTGGCATTTTGATCAGTATGTTTTTGGTCAAGGAAGTGTATCCGTATCTCATAACAGGAAACCCCTTTTGTGATCTTTACTTCAAGGCATGTTTCTCTGACTCTCTACCCTCCAACCACCATCTTTTTTTTTTCTTTTTTGGCAAAAATATAGGCTTAATATGATGTGCATCTTATTAAAAGTTCAGCATAAATTATTGCCGTTGGTTTGTTTACAAAATGAACAATTCCAAATTGCATAACATGGCCTTCCAACAGTCAATGGGTTTTTTTGTTTGTTTGTTTTGTTTTGATTTTTGTTTTATTGTCTCCCCCCACCCCCCCTTTTTTTTTTAAAGTATTTTCCTTGAGGCTGGGATTGGGGTGGCAAGATGAAATCACATGGTCCCAGACTGCTTCCTGTTAGAGTCCCAGTGTTAATTCGTAGAGTCACAGACATCCAGCAGTCACCCACGATATAGCAGAAAGTATTCTGCAGTAGAAACTACTCTCCAGCAGAACTACTCTTCCCCATTGAGCATGGTCTCTGTGAGTTGGTGGGAACCCAGGAAGTTCTCACATCTTTCTCAACCCAGCCATCTTCCTGCTCACAGAGTCCCCATGCGAAGCACAAGAATGGGGAATAGGAGGAAAGCAAGCCGAAAGCAAGCCAAAAGCAAGCCCTACAGTGCTTGCCTCTCAGCTCCCACTCATGCATCAGCCTATGGGGCAGGCTTTACCTTTTTCCCCTTAGTGGAGCACACTCAGTCAGCGCAGAAGAGGAAGAAAGATGGACAGTGAGAGGTGAGGTTAGTCCTGGTCCCTAGGACTGAGTTGTCCTGGCTGCCACTGGGAGACAGGGTCTTGGCAGGGCATGAGATGGTTACGTGTCCTCTGAGGGCCAGGCCACACCTCATCACTTTGAGGTCAGGCCTTGTGGCACACTGCAATGTGTTTGCAGACTCTGGAAACCTCCAAAACCCCACCCATGTGAAGTATGGTCCACATAGGATCTTGGGATATAACCCACAGGAGCAGGTCTCCCACCACTCTGTGGGAGAAAGGCGAGGTAGAGGCAAGGTGAAGGAAGGAGTCTGGGCTGACCGTCTTTTGCAGCCAACACTATAGAATGCCCCTCTGACTTTGTCCTGGCCATCCAGGAACCCTCCATGTCTCCTCTTTTCATCACCCCAAAATTCAGCATTCAAGGCTGTCCTGATCTGCTGCGCCTTCCCCACTGCCATAGCAAACCAAGTTCTCCTGTTTCTTCAAACACCTTTGCCTCCTGCCAGCTGGCATACCCAGCCTGTGGAACCTTTACTCCCTCTCCTGTTGGGAGCATCTGGGTAGGCACTTCAGTAAGCAGCTCCTTCCTTCACCTCCTACCCCTCCACCTGCGCACATCCACTTCTCTATGTTTCTCTGGCCTCTGAGGACTAACTAACAGCTGTTACTTGCTATGTGACCCATTTGTCTTTGTGCCCCTGAGAGGCATGAGAGACGGGCCTGGTTTGTAGGCAGTACTCTGAAAGTGTGCATTGGCTAAAAGGCCCCTTCAGTTCCTCTCATCACCAAAGTTACTCCTCATGCTGTGCATCAAGGTGAGGGGATCTCCCAAAGCCCCAGAGGTTTGGCAAAGCTCCTGTAGTCTTTTCTATAAAAGAAATAAAGAAAGCCCACTACCTACCCAGGTTATGGAGACCCTCTGCTGAGTTAGTGTGGAACTGACCTCTGTGAGCTCCCTCCTCCAGGGAGGCCAGAGGTGTGCACTGGGGAGGAGCAACACATAGGAATAAGGACATGCCAGTATGGGCCTCACTGTTGGGTCCAGGGTCTGGGAGGAGTGGTCAGAGACTGGGGGTTGAAACACCCAGTGAAGGCACTTGGTCTGCCAAGGGAAGGACAGCTTTCAGAGGTTGTCCCTGGGATAAATTGGAAGTCTAGAACATAGTAGCTGCTCAGGATATATGCTTTCACTTCTTTTGATTACCATTAGGTTTGATGATTAACTTTCTGGAGAATTATTTTAGGAGGAACAAAAGAAAATATTTTTAGAGCTACTTTTTGGAGATTTGGTTCTACCAATACCTCCATCTTTGTTTTTGGATTAAGCTCTCTGCTTTAGTTTCTTCAATGGGAAGAGAGTTTAAAATGCCTTCCTAACTTAGGTGGATGTAGGCTGCCTCAGGGAGGAAAGCAGCTCATGTTGGGAAGCTTGGCATGATAGCAGCCATGACCTCCAAGGTAATCTTGAGTTCACAATTACTTGATGGACCCCTGAGCTTCCTGCCTCGTTCCGATTCCTCCATGGCCTTGTAGGAGGACTTCATATGCATGACTTCCCTATTTACTGGGCTCTGGTTGTAAGTCTCGTTTCCTATGACTTGCTCATGCTGTAAAATGATGCATTTCTTTTTTTTTATAATATTTATTTATTTATTTATTTATTTATTTTTGACAGAGAGAGAGAGAGAGAGAGAGAGAGAACTGAACTGGGGGAGCTCCCAGCCCAGCATATGGTTCCGCACGGGCCGGGGCCGGGATTCGATCCTCGGTCCCTGGCGCTGCAAAGTGAGCGCTCAACCCACTGAGCAATCCCGGCTTCCCCAAAATGATGCATTTTTGAAGAATTTAAAATGGAACTTATATAAATTTATAAAATTAGGTTCTTTCTAGCCAGCTCTGTGAAGCTGGTTCCATCACATTCCCAGATTGTGAGTTCAAACTAGTTGCTTATCTCAGTTTTGCTGAAAACCTTAGTCTATGAGTTCCTAGCCAACCCTGCTGATTTCTCCAAGCACTTGCCAGGTGCTGGTGGGACATATGTCAGTGGAATCCAGTAGCTTGAGCAGTCAGGAGGACCTGGAGCAGGAGGGACAGCACCTCCTGTGTGCTCTCATGCAGGAAGCAGGGATCCTGCAGTTTAGGGTAGTGTTTACCCAGATATGCTTATGCAGGGCTCTGGAAATCAGCTTTTCTTTGGGCAAAGTGGGCATGTATCTGGGCCAGCTCCTCTAGCTCCCTTCTGCCAATCTGAGTCACCAGTGTTCTCTGGCACTCTGTCTGTGCTCCGGAACTATTTGCCTAGTGCTCTGAGAAGACAAAATGTTATCATGTTCATGAACATGGGACACCCTGGGCAGGGTTGGAGAAGGGCATTGGAAGCCAAGAGCACAGACCTGGTTCAGATCCAGGCCTGGCTGCTACTTGTTGTGTGGTTGTGGTCCTTTCACTTCTGTGAGCTTTACTTTCCTCATCTCCCAGATGGAACTGATAATGCCTGCTTCACAGAGATGACCTGCCTCTTCTCCCTTCTCACAAAGTCATTGTGAGGATTAAGTCAGAACAGACAGAGTTGTCGGGGTCTCTGTGGACTCTGGAGATGTGACCTGAGCACACTGATTCCTGTGAGTCCATGACTGTGGGGCCTGTAACTTTCCCACCACACAAGTCCTGTCTGTGCCTTCCTGTGGCTTCAGGGATTGTCTTCCTCACGTGGTGCTCACTGGTGAGGTCAGCTCCCCAGAAGAGCAGACCCAGCTCTTGTCTCCTTGAGTCTGGCTGTGCCAGAGCTGGTCTTGAGACCCCTGGGACAGTGATTCTGGCCACGTCCCAGCTGTCTTTCTCCCTGTGTCAGAATTTCCTTCATCTTAACCTTTTTTTTCTTTCTTTCCATTTCCTATTTTTGACTCCCCTACTATATTCAGGAATATGACCTTTTGTCTCATTCCTGATCTTGATAGGCTGGGATGATGGTAAGAAGCTAATGAAATCACTATAATATTAGGGCAGTTATATTAGTTTCCCATTCCTGTTCCTATTACTGCTGTAACAAATTGCTACTAAGTTTGTGGTACCACAGATTTAGTAACTTAAAATACATTTATCCTCTTACAGTTCTGGAGGTCAGAACTCTGAAGTGGGTCTCACTGGGCTAGAATTAAGGTGTTGCAGGGCTGCATTCCCTCTGGAGGCTCTGAGGGACAATCCCCTTTTTTGCCTCTTCCAGCTTCTAGAGACTGCCTACATTCCTTGGCAGGTGACCCGCTCCATTCATCTTCAAAGCGAGCAGTGGCCAATCGAATCTTTCTCATGATGCTATCTCTCTAGTTTTAACTTTCTGCCACTTCTCTATTTAAGGACCCTTGGAGTTACATTGGGCCCACCCAGATAATCCAGGATAATCTCCCTTTTGAAAGGTTCGCTAATTAGCAACTGTTATGCCACCTGCCACTTAATTCCCCCTTGTGTATCATAACATACCAGGTTCCAGGAATGAGGACCTGGATACCTCTGAGGGGCCATTACTCTGCCTGCCATAGCAGTAGTGTTTACAGTCACAGAAATACCTGCCATTTCTGGAGTGCCTGCTATGTACTGGGCAATGTAAATAAATTCACATGAATCTACACAGCTGCCCTATAGGGAATGGACAGTATCCTGTTTTATGGGAGGGGAAATAGAGGGGTCACAGTGTTGGCCTGGAGCTTCCACTAGTAGATGGTCAGGGCTGGGGTTCAAAGCTGTGTGCCCTGCTGCCTTAGAGTGATGCCCATGTGTATGCATACCTGTGCATACATGCATTCTGTGTGCATTGAAGAGCTAATGCTAGTGCTATATAAAAAGTAAAAGCCCATTTAGTACCACTTCCTGGGAAGTTTGATAGTTGGAAAATTTACTCTTCCAGTTATTTCTTATGCATGCGTAAACACAAATAGATATATAATGTTTTTAAACAAGTAAACTACACTATATTTATTGGTTGATGCTTAGGCATTTTTTTCCACATTAATGCATGGTGATGACCCTCCTCCGTCCTAAAAGCAGTGAAGTATTACAAGTACTGTAAATTATTTTCTCTTCTTGGGTATTTAAGCTGATTCCAGGTTTTTGCACTTGGCTGTTATAGTTAACTAGGGATAAATGAAAAATTCTGTACTTGATTCTCCCAAACCAGCTCCATGAACAGAGAAACACAACTTCCTATTAACACAGGTGGTGATGTGATTGTCTACTCCAAAAGAAGGATTGCACCAGATGTGGCAAAAGAGTAGGGTGACCAGACATCCCGCTTTTGGCGGGACAGTCCCGATTTTTAACAATTTGTCCCGTGTCCCGCGGCGTTTTGAAAAAGTCCCGATTTTTGGAAAGAATGCACGACAAGCTAGGGAACGGCGGGAGATAGACCAACTTTTTCATCAAGAACCCCTTCCCGGGAAAAGCCGGGGCGGCTCAGCGGGTTGAGCGCTCGCTTTGAGGCCATGAGGACCGAGGATCGAATCCCGGCTCCGGCCCAGGCAGGACCCACGTGCTGAACTGGGGAGTTCCCACAGTTTGGTTCTCTAACTGTCTCTGTCTCTGTCTCTCTCTCTATCTGTCAAAAAGTAAAATAGAAATAACTATGCACTGAAGACAAAAAGATAATTT
>PVKE010010907.1:0-41429 GCA_004027555.1 Craseonycteris thonglongyai
TTTTTATGCATTTTATGTTTTCTACATTTATGCAATACTTTAGGGCAAATGTTGGCAATCAATGGCCCAATGGCCAAATCTGGCTTTTTCTTTTTACCTGACCTAGAGCTAAGAATGGATTTTATATTTCAAATGGTTGGGGAAAAAAAATAAAAGAAGGAATAATATTTTATGACACATGAAAATTATATAAAGTTTCAATTGCAGTGACCATAAATAAAGTTATATCAGAACATGGCCTGACCCATTTGTTATGTACTATTCACAATGCAATGGCAGAATTGAGTAGCTGCAACAGAAACTGTATGGCCCCCAAATCTTGAATTATTTACTATCTGGCCACTTACAGAATACATTTGTTGGCTTTCGCTTTAAACATATAAAAACCCTTCACATTTGCACATTCATTTGGTTCTTGTAAAAGCTCAGAAAAGTGAAGCCACTTGTCCAAAATCTCACAGCTTCGAGGTGGCAGACCTGGCAGTTTACAACCTACTCTCCTGAAAACACTTAGACCTGCACCACTTTTTATGTCACTTTTCAGGCAACTTTTTGCTTCGTAGTCTATTCTCCATCATACGCCTCCCTTAGCATCTTTAAAGAGCATCTTGAAGAAAGTAGGTACAGGAAAATGTGAGCTTTCCTCAGTGGCTCCCCAGTCTCCCTGAAATAGGGTGTAACAATTAGCAAATGAAAGTCATCAATAACCAGCAAGTGGTCCTTGCTCTTGGGATGGACTGTCTTGCCAACCTTTACGCCTTCCTTGGCTAACCCTGATAAGGTTTAGGTGTGGGAGGGTGGGGGCCATGACATATTGCTGGCGACCACCGAGTATTCAGCACAATGTACCAACCATCAGGAGCTAGTCTTTGTGAGGGACAGATAGAGACCCTGACCCCCACCTAAGCCATTCTCAGGCTGCTGGCCGCTGGCCTCTCCCCGCTCCCTGGCCTCCTGCTATCCTCCTCCATCTCCCGAGTTTCTATGGTGCTGCTCACTGGCAGTCCTTAGTGCCTCCTTCACTGGTCCTTGATCTTCAGCTACGCTCCAGGGATCTCCCTTGTTCTTTCCCAGGGGCTGGGGGATTTAGGGCGAGTTACTTGTCCTCACTGAGCTCAGTGTCCTCACATGTTGAACGGGGAATAATACCTCTACTTTCAGCAGAAAGGATATGATCACATGCAATCATTTATGTCAAGTGCATTTAGCACAGAGCTGGGAATACCGATTGGACTCAATAACTGGTAGTACAGTGGTTCGGTGTCTTCATTCTGAGTCTCTACAAAGGTAGGCACTAAGCCTCATCGGAGGAGTCTGTTTCTTCTCCCAGGAGCTTTAATACTTGGGCAGAACCTCCCCTCTATCCTTGCTCTCCAGTTTTCAAGTTCCCCAATATTTCCTCACAGCTCATTCGTCAGGAAAGCCGAAAATGTCTGTTGCTATGACTCCTGCCCTGGAGGGGCAGTGGTGGGTCTGAGCCAGCGACAAGGCCCCTCCGTGGGAAAGCTGGGTTCCCTGAAATGTTCTCTGTGGCCACGGAGGCCACTAGCTAGGCCTTGCTCCCAGGATTCCTCAGCTCTCATTGGAAAATACCTTCCTGAGCCCACACAGAGTGTCCAAGAGCACAGTTGCAACTACAGACTACCGGTACCTTAGCTTGGTGGGAACTCCCATTTGAGTGATGGGTCGCATACTAGGATTCTCCAAAGAAACAGAATCAATATGATATGCATATAAGGAAACAGATTTATTATAAGGAACTGGTTCTCACAATTATGGAGTCTGGCCAGTCCAAAACTGTAGCACGGACCAGCATGTTAGAGATCCAGGAAAGCAGATGGTGCAATTCCAGGCTAAGACCTGGGACAGCTGATGGTGCAGATGAAGTCTGAAGGTAGTTAGATAGCGAATTCCCTCTTGCTTGGGGGAGGTTGGGGGTGGGAGTGGATCTTGGTAGGAATGTAGGAGTTTTGGGATAAACCTTGTCAGTTTCCTGACAAATCCTGTTTACTCTTTAAGTTTGCGAAGGTCTCTGGGTGGAGGGGCCAGTCATTGATTTACAGAGTGTAGTTAATCGGCCTCTGGAGTGAGCTATTGTAAAATTCTACCCTTCCCATTAGTAAGAATCTCCTGGTGGCCTTTTTCTTTTGTTATCTTAAAAGTCTCCCCCTCTCACTTTAGCATGCATTCATTTTATATCTATCTGAGAATCATGATTTGATCTTTACTGAAAATGTATTCTTCAGTAGGTCTTAGTCTGAACAATGTATACACCTTATTTTCCTACACTGCACTAGGTTCCTACACCTCACTCAAAGAATCAATTGAAGCTTTTGTGAGCTTTAGAACATCATAGAGAAAAACAGCTTGTTTGGTAAAGTACTTAATAGTGTTTTTACAAAGCACGTGTACTTTCGTGATCTCATTTGCATCCTACAATCAACCTAAGAGAAAGCAGAAATCATTCTCATTTCACAAATGGGAACAATGAAGGTCGGGGGAGGGGTGGGGTGGGGAGATGGTTTAGAAAACCAAGATCCTATAGCTGCGCAAGGCAGAGCCCTGGCCGCAGCCTAAGCCTCAGGTCTCTAAGCCACACTGTGTTCACTCTCTTCACTAAGCCACGTCTTCCCGCTGAGAAACGCTTGGGGCTCAGCCTGGCAGCGGGGGAGCCGGGGAGCCGCTGTTTCAGAGAAAAGGGCCAAGAATGTGGACATAATGGAAGTTCTGAGAAGTCAGTTCCACCAACGATGTTATTCAGCTCCTTTCTTCATTCCCCCCCTGGAGAACAAAAGCTGGTTTTACATTTTAATGGATTTAATTATCGCACAGAGATCTGAAGAGATAGAAAAGGAACAGGCAGTGAGGATACAGTGAGGGTCTATTGAACAGCATTTGAATTAATTTGGAGTTTTCATCCTGGTGATTAGTGTGGCTATTAGTGTTAATACTTGAAGTTCATGTTAACAGGGTGGTACTGTGAATCTGAAGCATTAAAACAGGCCTGATTTCCTAGTATTTGTTTGTTTACTTATTAGTCAGTCCATTTATAATTGCTACTGTGGTGACATATAAAATGCCCCCCTGCATCCAACTTCTCAGTGTGACTTAATAATGAATAATATTGGGTCTCATTTAGTCAATGTTTAATGCTAATAGGTTGTCCTAATCTATTTTGGTGACTTCCCCACTGTGGACATTCTCTCCTTTGTCCTCAGGCCATAGTGCAGAGGCAGATAAAGGCTCAGAGCTATGGAAACAGTCTGAACGGGGGCTTAGGGTATCAGGTCTCTGTTCACTTGAACTCTTGGAGTGACCCTGGGAAAACCATATCTCCTCGCTGGGCCTCAATTTCCCTTCTGTAAAATAAGAGGTTTAGATGAGGTGATCCCTGTTTGGTTTCAGCTGTATGGTTCAGGGAACAAATAAAAATAGAGAGATGCCGGGAGAGTCATAGAAATGTAAAGCTGTTACTAAGAGATCATCTACCCTAATATATTAATTTCTCAATGGAGGACAATGGGACCCAAAACAGATTAGTGATATTCAAGGTCAGATCATAGGTTAGGATCAGAGCCTGAACCTGAATGTAAACTTCCTAATTCCCAATCTGGTGTCATTCGCTTTTTTTCCTTTAGTTATAATGTAGTTTTAAAATAGAATAAATAATATATCAGACAGTGAGACTCCTGTAAATGTCTACTTAGTTGGCATCAATTTTGGCCATTTCCTTCCTCTCCCTCTTCCTTCCTTCCTCTCTCCCTCTCTCTGTTCTTTCCTTCCTTTCTATAAAAATAACATTAAAATCCAGCTGAATCCCAAATCCTTGTAAGGAACTACCATCCTGAAGTTTATATGCATTATTCCTATGTTGTTAATATATATATATTTTTTATTGTTTTTTTGACAGAGAGAGAGAGAGAGAGAGAGAGAGAGAGAGAGAGAGAGAGAGAGAGACAGAGAGAGAGAGAGAGAGAGAATGATAAAGAGACAGAGAGAGAACTGAACTGGGGGCACTCCCCCTCAGTTCAGCACATGGGTCTGCACAGGCCAGGGCCGGGATTCAATCCTTGGTCCCTGAGGCTGCAAAGTGAGCGCTTAACCCACTGAGCGATCCCGGCTTCCCCTGTTAATATTTTTATTACATGTGAAGTATTTGTTTTTTGTTTGATTCATTAAACTTTATTCTTTTTTCTGTCTACTGGTTTGAAATACCTTCTATCTCTTTTAGGTGTTACTTTTAATTTTTTAGTATGTCCACTTGGCATTCAAAATGATCTCCATTTAATCAGAATCTCTATACTTTTCCTAAGCAGAACCACCAATAACCTTTATCCTGAATCCCAATGTAATTGGTTGTGAACAATTTTGTTCTGTTCATTTTAAATATCCTTAATTAGTCATTATTTTAAATATTTTTTTGCTTATTTAGATTTAGACATGTTATATATATTTTCTTATCATAGTTTCTTATATATTACTATTTCAATATGGATAATATTCCATTGTCTTATAGCTGTTCACCACAGCACAGGCAGAAAGTACTTATGAGCCATTTTACAGATGAGGAAACTGATCCTTAGGTTTATTTAACAGGGTCAAAGCTGGCTCTCAACCCAGTCTCTAAATTCAGTGCAATTTACCCCAGTCACAGACAACAGTGATGCAGGAACAGTTGTGAACAGTGGCGTCTGACGTTCGTGCTCTCACAAACTTGAAGAATGAGAACATGGACTCCACAGGAAAGGCGAAGCAGCAAAGTTTATTAAAAAGGAAAGCTCTCTGGCAAGAGGGGACACCGGAAACTGAAATGCCCAGTTCTACACTTAGGGGCTATTCTTATATATGTTCTAGATGCCTTGAAGCTATTGTTCGGTGCCTGCAGTTAATTTCTAAATTGTTAGGTGTCATACCCAGTTAGTCACATAGAACAGGTTCAGACTGAGTCAGGTGACATCTTACCTTGGATCCTAATCCAGTCTTACTTGAGGGGCCATGGACAATGCATCCTGACATCATCCTCTCCTTTGGTTTGGTTATCTGACCATCCTGTTTCTGTGCTACTTTCCAAGACATGGGTGTCATGACTACTGAGACTGCTGTGATCCCCTCCTTCAACTGCCTAGCTTCCACCAACCATCCTGTCTCAACAGGATGAGCTCTCTGATTTTAAAGTGCTTAGAGATAAGACAGAAGAATAAACAAGGGCTGGAGGAGGGAGTACTTCAAGGTAAATGTGACCACTGCAAGGTGGAAAATGAGAAGGAAGGGCTTTGGGAAGCTAGGAAGGCTATGATATGCATCAGGGTGGGACTGGGCCTGATTAGGCAAAACACAAGAAGCTTTGGTGGAGGGGTATTAAAACATATACATTTTTAAATTCTTCACCTTGAAAAATAGAAACCGTGAGCCCCAAAACAATACAGATAGTTTCAGAGGATATCAGCATGTTGCATTGTATTCTCCATTCCACAAGCAATTCTTATGCACCTGTTGTATTGTGGGGAGTTGATCATACTGAAAAGAATGTCATGACATACCATGGAAGCAGCCTGAGTTAGGGAAAGGTAGCACCGTTACCAGATGAGTGGTCCAGACCTGACACCCAAAATGGCCTTGGGTCAGTTATTTCCCTTTCAGCTTTGGTCTCTGCTTCTGCACATCAGAAATCTAAAATTTCCTTGCTGTTCTTAGAGTCTGAATTTGAATAAGAAGGATGTTTATCTACTCTGCTGTCTTTTCTTTCATGACTCATTCTCTTTTTCATTGTCTTAACTTGTTTTACTTCTCTTTCTTTTTCTTCCTTCTTTGGGGATGACTCCTCCCTCATGGTTATTCTCCTTCTCACGTTTAGTGTCTGCATATCTTCTTCCTCATTACCTAAGCACATGTAAATTGGCCATGTTGCTGATGCCGAAGCAATTTTTTAAATTGGTTAAAATGTGCCAACGTCAAACATGACGAATTCTTCTACTTTTGGACTCCTTATGATTTTAATCATTCAAAATCAGCCATTCAAGAAGTGACAGCACGACAGCCAAATTCTTTAAGCATCAATTTTTTTGTTATTCTTTTGATGCTGCTGATGATGTGGGTGTGTGAGTGTGTGTATGCATGTGTACGTGTGTGTGTGCGTACATGTGCATGTGTGTGTGCATGTGTGTGTTCACCAGAGTTGTTAGTGGGTTTGGGTGTTATTTAACTCATCAAATGGCATTGAGCCCCTGGTGTGTGCCAGCGCTGGCTGGGGACATTAAGATGGGAGAGATCAAAATATAGATGACATCTAGTGTTTGCAGTCAGATTGGGACTTGGGTGCTTGGTGGATGAGAGCACATAGGCATCATTAGAAGTAAAGAAGGAAGCTTTGACTGCATTACAATGGTATTTTAGTCTAAGACCCACCAGTGCCTTACTCTTGTCTTCAGCACAGGGTTCTTATGTGTTGATGAACACACAGTGAGCTGCAGAAGCCTGGGAACTAAATTCTCACCAGGGTCGGGTCATCTCTGATAAAGGGCTATGTGTTAGAAGCTGATTTAAGAACAAGAGTTAGGACTATTAACTTCCTTTTTAAGCATCAACTCTCTGTCTCGAACTCATGCTTTCAGGAACACCATTGCAAAGAGAAAAAGAATTGGGCCCCTGAGTGACCTTAAACTTGCTTACTCAATTGGCTATGAGTAAAAGCCAAAGACCAACAAAGACCAACCTGGCCTGGTTTTCAGGCACAAAAAAGAGAGAATGTGGCACAAGGTGCTGCTTGTAAAAGATAAAGTAAGCCAGGCCACAAGTAAATTGTATTCATTGAATGCCTAGGCTCTGGACAATTGAGAAATTCTCTCCTTGGAAGGCCGAGTAACTGGAGAGGGAATGCTCCTACTACAAAGAGCAGGTGGCACTGCCATCAATTCTGGAAGAGTTACTGACCAGATGTACTTGTAGTTTGAATGAGTTTATAGGTGGAACAAGAATATTCTTTCCCCTGTCAGGACCCTGGATAAAAGACATTGCTAATGAGGTGAACAGATTCAGGATGGAATTATGAGCTCAACCTCACTTTAGGTTATATGAACAAGTTAGAGACATGGGCCAAGAACTGTAATATCTGGAGAATACAGTGAATTCTATTCTGATTTCTGAGTAAATGCTCAGACGAGCAAAGTGGCTTCCCCAAGATCACTTTGTAGAACCAAGCACAAATTGGTCTTCTGACTCCAGGTCTGGGGTTCTTTTCATCTCATCACAGCTGCAGGGTAATAGGCACTCATCTAGGTAATTGGTAGTAGCAGGACCATAGCAGGTGGGCTAAGCACCGAAGAAAAAGCCTAGCATGGAAGATGAGATTCCTGTCCTGGGGGAGAGGGTTGGGCAGAGGAAAATGGGAAATGCACAGCAAGAGCTTAATCAGAGAGAAGATGGGGGGCCAGGCTGGTCTCCCAGGAAGGCCTGCAGAGAGGAGAAGGTGAGGCCAAGGTGGGGTTTGATGGCAGACCAAGACAGGAGCTGGCCGCTGGACCAGTGTGACCACATCTGTGGGCTACTACAGCCAGCCCACCTGGGGCGGCACCCTCCTGCTAATCCACTTGGGTTTCAGAGAATCTACCAGCATGCTCTGGGTTACTACATTCTTTTATGAAAACTATTTTGCCCTGAATTGAAAACAAGTCAGCTTTCCTTACCTGGATGGAGAAATGGGCCCTTTCAGAAAATCCAAATACGGCAGGAGCCTGTGCCTCACTGTACCTTCAGCAAGCATGCCATAAATGTCAGAGCCACCCATGCCACATCAGAGAGCACACGTAAATAAGGACTGGTAGGAACGTAGGGGTTATTATAGACAAAGTGTCTATACAAGGGAAATCAGGACATGTCATTCTCCTGGCATTTCAACATTTTCACCCATCAGAGTCTAAGGTTTTATTGGGGTCTTACTGACAGAAATTTGACTATGACCATGCAAATAACTCCATGGCTTTGGAGCAAAATAATGGTTTGAAATCTGGGTTTGTCTTCCCACTAACTCTATGGTTCTTGGCATGCTACTTAACTTCCCTGCCCCTCAGTTTCCTCATCTGTAAAGCAAAGACAATACCTACTTCAAAGCATTTATCTAAGGGTAAGATAGAATAATCTATCCACAAGGCATTCAGACAGAATGTACTCAGTGAAAGGTGCCATTGCTCGTGTGCCATTTGTTATTCACTGCACTATAAATTACCTAGTACAGAGCAGGGGTTCCTAACCTCTGATGTATATATGCACCACTTACGGATGTGTTAAGAATGTGGGCCCTCAGGCCCACCCCACTTCAGGAGATTATGAGGTGGGGCTCTGAAATACGCATTTGAGCAAGTACTCCCTCCGGATTCTGATGAAGTAGTTCAATAATCACACTTTGAAAAATATTGCATGAAATTAGTTATAGCTTAAAATCTGACCTCTCCTGGTTCACGGCTGTCAAAACTGAAGGTTAGACTTATATCCTAAAGATTTCCAACTCTTCTTTCTTGTCCTTTCAGCCAACCCCAAGTACAAGAGGTAGCAATAGAAGTTACTGTTAATTACCGTCACCTTTGGGTATTTCCGGGTGTCGTGGCTGCCAATTTTGGCAGCATATTACAATAACTTTGAGAGCTTTCAACCATCCTGATGTTCAGGCCACACCCCAAACCAATTCAGTCAGATCTCTTGGTGGCCTTAGGCAGGGTGCTTTGGGATGCTTGCCAGGTGATTTCAGTGAACAGGTACATTGAGTACTACTGCTCTGGATCTGCCTTTTCATCTTCTTTTCAAATCTCCTTCCCCTAGTTTCCCCCCTATGCCTTATACCTGTGTATTTGCTTTCTTTCAAAACTCTTGGCTGGGTTTACTCAACAAGTTTCCTCATTTTACTGTTATTTACTTTTCCTGATCTACTGATGCTTCTTACTTGACTCCCTTTGGCATTGATGTTCTACCCACCACTCTGTCCACATTTTCAGGACACAACACTAGCTCTACATAACTCTATGTTGTTCCAACAGGGGAATCACATAGAAACATGTCCCTGTCTTTCAAACTTTGTTGCCATTTCCTTCTACTAGAGTGTTTTTCCTCCTCTTCCCTATTTGTTCTGCCAGAAATCATGCAAAATTCCTCTCCTTTGTAGAAAGCCACTTCTGACTATCCTGTTCCAAGGTCAAAAGACCCTTATTCTAAACTTCTCTCGTGTATTTACATCACATGTTGTGATATTGTATCTATATAATGAGAGCAAAAGGTGTATGGTAACTGCAGCCTCCAGAACTTCCTGTGGGAAAGAAAGTATAGTTATTTAGAAAAATTATGAGTGCTTGGGGTAGAAGTTTATATTGAGGAAGATGTGAAACAGATGAGAACTACGTTGCTCAAAATCAAAGAAGATATATTTGTCACTCCCAGGGGAATAAAGGAGGTCATCCATTCTAGATGTGACCCACACCATAATTTCCTTAAAATTCTGCATAAAGTCAGTAAATCATTATAAAATATTTGATCAGAGTATATTTCTTGGGCACTGCTAAAGGGTCAGAGTCTAGGGTGTTGCCGGGAAAGACAGGGTGCTTGGGCCCTGGCATAGAGGCAAGAAAGAGAGGGCTCTAATGAAAAATTTAGGAGGGCTTTGAAATATCACAAGTTGTGGAATGTGGATGAAGGCCAGTGTCAACCAGACCTCCAATGAGCACAATGGTCTCATCTGCTATCTGGATGCCATTTGAGCATCTTCTGTGCCTACTGTTCTGTGAGTTTTCTAACATCAAAGCTGTTTCCACTGCCTCTGAATTTTCCTAGTATCTAGCACAATTCTTGCCACATGGAATGCTCTGAGCAAGTATTGGGAATGAGCAATACACATAGTACACAATATAGGCTTTCTCCTCTGATCAAAGGGATCATCAAGGAATCTGTACCGTCTACGGCTATTTTTTGCTCAGACTGAATTTCTCTTTCATTCACCACTTAAATGCTATTGAATTTATGTCTTCAACTCTGTTACTAAAAATTTGATGAATTTCAGCTCAAAATGATATTTCAAAATCCCCTGTTCCCAAACACATAGCTCATCAGAAATGCCTCCCACTATTTATAGTTTTGCTTCATTGAAATATGATCATGCCAGGCAGACAGCAATGTGTATGCAGTGAAATTCAATTTTCCTGATCACTGGCTCCATCAATCAGTCTGTTTGCAAAGGGCTGATGCAAGCATTAAGCCACCTTTTACAGATGGTGGATGAGCAGCTCCTATTAGTTTTGCATGTGAAAGTGTTGTTAGACTCTAATGATGGCACTCAGGAAGATCACTTTATTATTGTTGTTTTAAGCTTTACTGAGATCCTGTCATGGGCCAGGAGTTTTCACGAGGTGCTCACATTTAATCTTTACAACTGACATTTTATGGGTGAAGAGTCGGAGACTTAGAGAACTTGAAGGGAATTATCTGTGCTTACCGAGCTGGTAATGCTTACAGCCAGGATTCAAATGCAGTTGTTTTAATTCCAAAAGTGTGTACCATCCTTATGTTAGATTTTCTTCTTGGGAGTTGTCTTGGGGCTAGGCAGGGGAGGCAGAGAGAGAGGTGATGAAGAAAGGAATTCAAGACAAGCTGAAGGAGAAGAAGAGGGACGGCAGTTTATTATTTAACATACTCATGACCTGCCAATCTCTCTTGCAATCCCCATTGTGCCTGTGTAGACAAGTGGCCACACTTGACCATGGCCCCACGTGGTGTGAGCTCCCTGAGGATACACACCAAGCATGGACACTCAGGGCAGTGCCCAGACCCAGAGGAGTGATGAACAAATTCAGTACTGGGCCTAGGCAACTTTGTGTTCTAATGAACTGTTTGAAAGTACAAGAAAGCAGATATTAGGACCCTTGGACTGAACATGCAAAACATTGCTTAGAATTAATGTCACTACCTTAGCTTATTTGCATCAATAGAAATGGCTCCTTTCTGTTGATGTGTTTTCCTTCTCTTTCCCATACTCATAAACACCCCTCGCTTTTGTCTCTTCATCAAAACACTATTGCGTTTTCCCATGAGTCAGTGCTTCCCGAGTAGCTATTCTTTTCTAATCCCAAATAAATACCAGTTGTCTCTCATTTTGGCCTTTTATTTTTAGGTTAATAGGTGCAAAATGTTGTTTTAAATACAATCTGATTGCACCCTGAATAGAGAAGCTTTGAAGAAGCCATTCTGGTGGGCAGCAAAAAAGTCACAGTAGGTTCAGTGTCCGCAAATCCAATACAGATTTCAACATTCAGGTTATGAAACAAAGTCTTAGATAATCTTTCTAATCCTATTAATGGCTGACCCTTGCTCCCAACTCAGTTGGTAAAGTCCAATTACATTAAAAGTTGAAATAAACACTCTAGGTCCAGGGTGTTCAAACTTTTGGCTTCCCTGGGCCACATTGGAAGAGGCGGGCTGTCTTGGACCACATGTGGAGTGCACTGACACTGGCGATGGCTGGTGAGCTAGGAAGAGGACCACCAACAAATCTCTTATTTTGAGAAAGTTTGTGAGTTTGTGTTGGGCCGCATTCAAATCGTCCTGTGCTGCGTTTGGCCCACGGGCCACAGGTGGGACAAGCTTAGTGTAGGTCAAATGCTTCATTGTTTTGCTCTCAGTCAGCTAAATATTTTTTTGAACAGCAAGTATCAGAGTTTCAAAATGTGTGTGTGTGTGTGTGTTCGCACTTGCATCTATATTATTTCTGAGCTCTAATAATTATAAACTAAAATTTAAAACAAATATTATAAAGAAATATTGTCTAGAAATTGATTAATCACCCTGATTGATATTTTGCATTTTAATTGCAAAAAATTAAAAAAGAAATCTTTTGAGATTAGTGAGAATCACGTGGAGTCTAGCTGAATAGAAGACCTGTAACTACGGTCATACAGAAGAACCCAGGTCCGTGTGTCTCTGCACTAACTACTTAAGTTCTCTTTTCTGAGTCTCGGTTCCCTTACCGTAAAATTAGAGGGGTGGATGGACCACAGGACTTTCAATGCTTCTTTTAGCTTGAGAAGAATGTAAATCCATCAGCCACAGCTCAGAGTTTAAGATGGAGCTTGTCTCCTGTGCCTTTTGCTTCTTCTTCTTCTTTTTTCTTTTAATAAAGATTTATTTTCTTGTTTTTGAAAGAGAGACAGAGACTGAAAGAGACAGAAAGAAGGGGGAGGGCCCAGACCAGTCTCCATAGTTGCACATCAGGTTTCAACATAGTTTTATTACACACAGGTGGGTGGGGGCCATGCAGGGCAGAAACTGAGCTCAGGGCCTCCCACATGGGAGGCACGCCCCCTCCCGCATGGGAAGCACACCCCAGTTCAATATATGGGTCTGCATGGGCCAGGATTCGATCCTGGGTCCCCGGGGCTGCAAAGCGAGCAGTTAACCCGCTGAGCCGTCCCGGCCTCCCTGCCTTCTACTTCGTGTGGCTCTCTCTGGAGAGGCAGCATCACTGTCACTGAAGGCTTCTGCAGTGGTGGAGGGAGCTGCTCAGTGTAGGAACAGACACCAGAGGATAATTATATTAATTCCATAGTAACGTTATAACAACAGCAACAAATTTAGTGTCTTAGACATACTAGAAACTTAATAATCTTTAAGAACATATAAAGAATTTAGAATTTGGGAAATTTCTAGCCAAGAGTAACCTATAGGTGCACCTGTGTCTAATATAGAAGACTAACTCTGGTTTGGAGTATAGCTGAAGTTTTGAGGATGCTTGGTGATTGCCAATGGACCCACTCATTCCCTCCCTGCCCCCAAATCTTAGACCAGGAGTAACTTGAGAGGTCATATCACCCAGTGCCTTCACTTTACACACAAGTGAACTGAAGTTGGGAGAGGGTGAAGAGTTGCATGATGACTCAGTCATAAGACAGTACCCCGGGCTGTTGTTATCATGTCTTGTTACCGTAGTTAGAAAAACTTAACAGCATTAAGCTTAATGGTTGGTGGGTTTTCCTGAATTATTGTATTTCTCAGAAACGGAGGAAAAACTGCGATCTGAATTGCAAGACCACCTGTTCTCCATGAAGCTCGAAGTTGTCTTTGCTACTGTACCCTGAGGGCACATCTTCCAGTTGAATGCCCTGTAGGAAAGTCCTTCATCCAGAAGGCACTAATTCAGATGGCAGTATAGCTCTTTGCAATTGCACCCTATGCTTCTGTGATTGTCAGTACTTTGAAGAATGTATTTAACAGTGTTAAACTCACCATGGTGCTCAGCTTGATCCAATGAAAGAATTGACCAAGATCAGATTAGCATTTCATTAACTATTTTAAAGATAATACATGTGGAACAATGATAACAGGATATCTCAGAATTGATAAAGGATTGAATTGCCCTTCAACTTTCAATTGTCCCATGCTTATGAGCCAAATGCAGAGAGGAGGCGTGGGCTGAAAAAAGCAAGACACTTCATCTTCATGGTGAAAGAGGTATGCTAAAGCCTCTTCTCATTAAAGCAACAGGAACGATGTGTTTGCATGCCAATTCTCAGAGCAGAGTTTTAGAAAAACTTGCAAAAGGAGTCAGAGGATTTCAAAGCCAGATTTGGAGTCAGGTCCTCAGAGACCTCTTGCCAGGCCCCTGTGAGAAGCTAGTGGTGGAGGGGACACAGCCAGACCAGCCTCACGCACAGAATGTGGGAACTCAGCTCCTGTGCACTGGTAGAGCCAGACCTGTGATGCAGCCTGACAGGTGGGACTCGATGCAGGAGCAGCCAGACAATGGCACTGCGGGCTCAGGGAAGTGCAGCATCTCAGTGGCAGAGTCCAGATGGACTTACTGCTTGTTTGAGCAGAAGCCCCAGCTCACTGTGGGATGAGGAGGAGAATCAGGGTCTGCTACCTCAAGGAGAGGGGCATGGCAAGACAGAGGCAGAGTGTCTAGGCCTCGTCAGAATGGCTAGTATTCATAAACACTGCAGTCTCAGCAGGACATGCATTCATGCTGGCTGAGCATGTACAGTAGGAAGCAGGTGAAGACTGTGGCTTAGGTGAGGGAGCCTGCTAGGCCTGTGCTCAGCTTGGCACAGTGCCTCCCAGCCCCTCCTGGTGGATGAGAGCAGTGGACTCTGGGCCTCCAAGCTTGACTTGGAAGAGAAGTGGTGGCCTCGATGTGATGCGCAGCCCCTCAGAGCGGCAGGAAGGCCGGCCTGCAGCTCCCGACCGCTCCCCAGCACTGCGGAGCCTCTGGCAGAGCGAGGAGGCAGGTGCCACTCTTCCGACTCAATGTCTGGGCCTCTTGCTGTCGCCTTCTATTAGGTGACCTGTCAGGTTGTCAGAAATCTACCTCTGCCAAAGCGGAGATGGCTGCAATCCAATCAACATGTTGCCCTTCTCAGGCAATGTATTTACACGTAATAAAGATAAATCCAAGGTCACTAAAGTGTAGTTCCTAAGCCCCAGATGGGTATATTTCCTACGATGGTATAAACTTTGGGCTTTGACGCTCAATTTACAAGGAAAAACGGGTAGAAAATAAGTTGAGGGATGGGCACAAGGATTTTTTTTTGTGTCATGGGCTAGTTGTGAGTCAGCATTATGTCCCATTCAAAGATTGTTCTGCTCTAAAAAAAATAACCATTCAAACAGTGCCACATTTTCTAGCACTTGAATATTTCTAAAGCATTACACCATTTTATGATCACAACAACTTAGAAAATGTATTTTGGAATTCTCATTTTACAGTGACAAAGTGAAAGCTGTAGGCCCAAGAGTCATTTATCCACAGTTCCACCAGTGGAAGCGTTTGAGCCCAGACTTGGTGCTATGTCTTCCCAGTCCCAGACCCTGGGCCATGTGAAAAAAACAAATTTGCACTGGACACTTGTTAAAAATGACAGGGCATGGGGAAGCCGGGATGGCTCAGTGGGTTAAGCGCTCACTTTGCAGCGCCAGGGACCAGGGATCGAATCCTGACCCTGGCCCGTGCGGAACCATATGCTGAACTGGGAGCTCCCCCAGTTCAGTTCTCTCTCTGTCTCTTTCTCTATATCTCTCTCTCTCTCTCTGTCAAAAAACAATAAAAATAAATAAATAAATATAAAAAAAAGAAAAGAAGAGAATTTCTTTGAAAAATGACAGGGCGGATAGCGTTCGAGCTAACTGTGGGAAGGGATAGACTTCAGTGGTTACAATTGAGTTCAAGGCCACAGCACAAAGCAATTGCAAAACACTGGGATATGCGAAGGGAACAGTACGAAAGGCCTGTAAGGGGTGGGCGGTCAGGTGAGAGCAGGCCATCTGTGTCCACTAATGGTGCTTATCAAAGTCGCACACTCACCCTCCCACAGAGAGGGGGAGACTTGGCTCTATCTTGCTTGCTGAATATATTTCAAAGGGATGGCACCCAGGTCCTTGAGAAAGACATTCTTAAGTTGTAGGGACAGGGACAGGGTTTACAGTTACAAAGTTTTAAAGTCAGTTCTCTAATGCTTGAAGAGAAAGAGAGGTCAGGGGCTTATAGTTAGGTCTTGGCTGGAACAAACAGTACACTCTTTTGGCAGTGATGGGCTTCCTGAGGCCAGCATTCGAAGGGGGTTGGAGTTGTCCTAGGGACATGGCCTTGAGCTGACCGAAGCCACAATAGTTTGTTGAAACCTTTCTTGTGAAGGGTTGATGAAGTCATTTATGCCACGATTCTGCAGTTATCCCCTTGCCACCATTCCCTGTGGATTTTCTGTTTCAGTGCTGAATGGGATGGACCTAAGGCTTCTGGACATATTTCCCTTATGCCAGTCTTAGGGAAAAGTCCATTCCGGTCTCCAAGTTTAGAAAACTCTAAGCCTTGTGCAAGAGCCATGCCTGCTTTCAATTTCTTACTTTCCCACTAGAAGCCAAGCTGGGGGATTATTTTCTCCTAGGCTAAAAGATTATCCCCCGCCAGTGATCATCCCCCGCCACCTTTTTGCCTTGTGTCTAAGGAGTACTATTGTCCTCTGGCTGTTAGATAACTGGCATTGCACCCCAGAGGGAGCCAAGCTTTCCAGTAAATCTAGTCTCCACAGGCTCTGGAAACCTTGCAGAAAGGCTCAGGGGGGAAGCACAGATATTATTTTCCAGTTTTTGATTCATGTGACATTTATTAGATGATTATAGCTATTGAGATTTGATGGATGCAGCAGTCTGTCTTGTCACTATTCTGAGCTGGTCTGTAGCTACTCAATAACTACCATGCAGCAAAGTGGGGGCATGTTCAAGAGTGCTAATGAATTATCAATTTTCTTTAAGCCTCATTAGATTTCTTGATAGCAATACCTCCCATAGACAAGATCTCATCTAACTTGATTTTCCAAAGTCTCCTGTTGCTCTTCAGACACAAGACTCTCTCTGCATGCATGAGGTAGTTTGGAAACCCCTCTGATTCCCTGCTAGGCCATTGTTTTACACAATTTTTTTGTTAGAGCTTTTTGTGTGTGCATCTGTGGTGCATGTATGTTGTGGAGGTGGGAGAAGGTAGGCTGAGGTTTCTGGAGAAAATAAAAAAAAGGCAATACTGAATTTTATTTTAGTATTGAATTGTCTAGTTGAAAATTATCTTAAAGACTATCTTAATTTGCCTTTCACCCCCAAATCTATTTTTCTATAAGTAAATGGCAAAATCCACCCAGCTCCTCTGGCCCAAAGCCTCGGCATTATTCTTGATTGGCCTCTCCTGCTCAGCCCACATGTCCAAGCCATCAACAAATCCAGTTGGCAGCACTTCTGAAAGATACCTGAATTCTATGTCTTCTCTTTATCTCCATTACAATATCTCTAGGCTAAACCAGGGCCATCTCTCCTGATCTATTGCAACTGCTTCATCCCTTGGTTTCCTGCTTCTATTCTTGCCCACCCCACCCCCTAAATCCATTAGCTTCAAAGTGGTCAGATTGATGTTCATGAAAAGAAACCAGATTGTATCACTCTCCTGCTTCAAACCCTCCAATAGCATCTTGTAGCAAGTAGAATAAAATTCAGACTCCTTTATGTGGTCTACATTGAACCAGCCCTTGTCTACTCCTCAGACCTCCCTCTGCTAGCATTCTTCCCATTATCTACCTCTGGCCACGCCTGCTCATTCACACCTCAGAGCCTATGCACTTCCTGTCCTGCCTGCCTGGAGCAGTCTTTCCCCTGAGCTTCACCTGCGTGGCTCCTTCAACACTGTATTTCAGCTCAGATGTCATCTCAAAGACATTCCTCAGAGGACAGCCTCCTATTTTTAGATACTTTCAATAAGATTGTTCTGCTTTATTTTCTTCATAGAACTTCTCATTGCCTGGGATTCTATTACACTTTTATGCCTGTTTGTTTATTGCCTGCTACCTACAGCTTGAATGTAAGCATCGCAAGAGCAGGGACCTTCCTTTAATTGGTCACTGCTATATCCCTAGTACCTATAAGAGGGCCTGGCACATAGTAGAAGTTTACAAAATATTTATTGAGTGAATAAAGAAATGAACAAATAAATAATCAAAAAACTGTCATACAACTTATTTTTTTTAAGGTTTATTTTTATTGTTTTGAGAGAAGGAGAGAGAGAGAGAGAGAGAGAGAGAGAGAGAGAGAGAGAGAGAGAGAGAGAGAGAGAGAAAAGGGGGAGGACCTGGAGCAGCCTCCATAGTTATACATCATTAGCTGTGACATGATTTCATTCCACATGGGTGGGTGTGGGTCTGCACGGGGCAGGAACTGAACTCAGGGCCTCCTGCACAGAAGGTGAGAACCTTTGCCACCAAGCCATCCCAGCGGTTACCACCTGCACCGCAGTTCAGCACATGGGGTTGCATGGGCCATGGCCGAGAATTGAACCCTGGACTTCCCCATTGTGAGGCAAGCACTTACCCACTGAGCTATCCCAGCATGCCTGTTTCTTTAAAAAATGAAGAAACTGAATTCTCAGATTGAAAGTGACTTGTCCAAAACCACAGAGGAGATTTATTCTTCTGATCCTGACTTTTATGACTTTTCCAATAGACAAATTGCATCTCAAAGTGGTTCTCAACCAGGGCTCTTTTGCTAACAAGGGGACACTTGGCAATGTCTGGATAGATTTTCAATTGTCGTAACTACAGAGAGGTTGCTACTGGCATCTAGTGAGAACAAGTCAGGAATGCTGCTGAAGGTTCTATAATACATAGGACAATCTCCCACAGCAAAGAATTAGCTGGCAGAGAACGTCAGTAATGCAGAGGTTGAAAACCCCTAGTCATATGTAGAAAGGCAGGATACCCTCCTACATTATGACTCTTCCTCTGAGCCACCGGAAGACCTTCCATAAGTCAGTTTTCCTAGACCGCCACAGTTGCCCTATCTGAGCACCAACCTCCCAACCAAGAAAGATGTCTTTGACCACCAGATTAATCTTTTCCTTCTCTCAAGTAAATCCTTTAACATCTAATTAGCATAGGACATGCCACTGAGCCGACGTTCCATTAGTATTAGTTATGAAGTTTGTTAAAGAAATCCCTTGCCCAGCCTGTCCTTTCCGCTCATTTATACAATGGGGACCGTCCCCACCGCCCCTCAATTTGGAATTTTCAGAATTATTTTCTGGAGGGAGGGCCCGTTGTAGTACAGGTTTGCCCCTGCTAGGTGAGTGTTCTAGGAACCCATCTGCATCTGTGTACCAGCTGGTGGTGTTGTGAGAAGCTGCGTTTGGCTTCAGTCAATTTTTTTTTGGAGACTCTCAATGTGTTTGTTTGCCCATTTCACGGTGGGTGATCTGCATGGACAACATGTGGCATGATAACACACCTGCCCACACTGCGCTGAGTGGTCAGCAGTTTTTGACCCCAAAACATCAGGATGCCGGTGCCCCACCCTCCCTATTCACCTTCTCTCTCCCTGAGAGGCTGTTTGTTTGTTTGTTGGTTTCCATGAATGAAAAATGTCCTCAAAGGGATTTTTTTTTGCTTGTGTGGAAGAGGTGAAACAAAAACAGCAAAAGCACTAAAAGGCATCAAAATTGATGAGTTCAAAAACTGTTCTGAGCAGTGGGAAAAGGGTTCTGGTAGCTGTATTGTATCAAATGGAGAAGGTTTTGAAGGTGACTGAAGCTTAAACATGTAAGAATAAATACACAGTTTTTCATGAATAAATTTTGGTGTTTTGGGGTCCCTCCACCCCCCTATTCTACCTATCTTTCTATTGTAAATTATACCACATCCAGGGAGTCTTTCCTGAGTGCCAGGCATACTTCATATCTCTCTACACCATATGCTCTTAGCATGCAGTTCATGTTCATTAAAATACTGACTTAAGCCCAAGCGTTGCTCCTTTTCCACCGCCCTCCATCTAAATGTTTGCAGAGGGCAGGCACAGAATCTCAGCAGAGCACTGGGCACAGAGTGGGTGCTCTGTAAGTGCATTTTGGAAGGAAGACACGTCTCTTATAGACGGCATGTCCGCTCTAAGTGACAACAAAGACAGCTTTGCAAAATGAGCACAGCAAGAGGAAAGGAAAAATTTCCCTTCGCAGTCAAAGGAAGTCTGGAGGCAGCGTTAATAGGCATATCTTTTCAGAATATTGTTTCTCTTTTGTCATGAACGCAGGCATTCATGAGGCAGGCAAGTGGAGCCAGCTCCCCACCAACTTGGGAAGAGCCGGAATAAGTAATTACCTCTGAGGTACCTGGGAGGGTCCCAGGAGCGGAGGAGCAGTGTGGTCTCTGCAAATCCCTAAGTCCATGACAGGGAGGGGGTGGCGGCAGGCTGTGCTGGCTGCACCCAAAGGGAGATAAGGAAAACAAAGTAGCACCCCTCGTGCTGCCTTCCCAGAAAGCTGGCTGGCTCGCCTTAAGCCTGGTGTGCTATTTAACTCAACACAGCTGCAAACAAACAAGATTAGAGATGAATGGCAGATTTCCTTTTAAAATAGAACATAAAAAATTTTTTCTTTTTCTTTTTCTTTTTTTGTAACTATGGACAAATGGAAGCATCTGTTTGAGGAAAACAATCTCAACAGACCACTTCCTTCCATATGGGTTTAAATCACCTTTTTAAAACACAAAACCCCGACCCTAGAAACGCCTTTCGAAATATTACCATGTTCCCATTCTATGGATGATGAAGCTGAGACCTGGGAAAGACAAAGGGCTTCCACCCCATCACACAGCACTTCCATGGAAAAGCCAGAATCCATTGTAACCAAGTTTCCTGTCTCCTGGGTCCTATTGCATATGTGTGATGTGGAGAGCACAGGACGTCAGTGGATCACAGTCTGAATACCTGCACTCCAGATTTTAACAAATGACAAACTGTGATTTGGGGCAAGTCACTTCTCCCTGCCTTACCTTCTCTATTTATTAGATAATGGGTTTTTGGACTGAATGGCCTGTTAGGTTCTCCTCAGTTCCAAAGTTATATAAGTATGACTTCAGTACATGATAATAATAAATAAACAAACAAAAAATGCATGGAGTGCATGCTATATACCAGACACCGTTCTAAACATTTTTTTCACATGACGCCTCATTTAATCTTGTCACCCTGTAAAATAGCATGTTTATTGCTGACATTTACATATGGGAAACCTGAGACTCAGGTCAAGTAACCAGTTCAGAGTCATGTAATTAGTATATAATTACAATGGAATCTGAACATCTACTGTCTGACTTTAGAGATGAAAATTAGTTTATTGTACAACTATTATCCCGCAATAAACTTGCAAACAATTTTTTTTAAAAAGGAGATGAGGAGAACTTTACATTTTATAATTGGGAGCTTGACTGCATCTTTTTTTTTTTTTACATTTGATGCCCCTTCCCCATGCCTCCTGAGCCCTCCCTGCCACCTCCCCACACCCCACTCCCAGGCAACCACCAAACCACTGTGTCCATCAGTTTTTGTTTCTTTGTTACTTTCAGTTTTATATTCCACCTATAAGTGAGGTCATATGTTTCTCTCTTCTTTAAGTCTGACTTATTTCATCTTTAATGAAAAGAGTATATAAGAGGCAAAGGAATTGGTGGGAAGAAAATTCAAGAAAAAGCCATGATATGTAAGGCACAAAGCTTGAATCAACAACATTCTACTAACTATCTTTTAAGTCCTAGGTTCATTCAGATTGGTTTTCTGGAAGGGATGATCTGAGAAGAGGCTTAAGCAGTGGTTTTAGAGTATAGGCAGCAATATGACACATGATGCTTGAGTAGAGTGGAAGAAGAAAGTATATGAGATCACAGGGTTTGCAGTATCACTTTTGTCACATGCTCCACCTCCAAGCAGAGTTTATTTCAGAGACATTTGAAGAAGACAGCTGTTTCCATAGTCCATTTCTCTAAACTGGTCATAATATTAGGAAATATCCAGCCACCCTTCCAGAAGCCTTGGATCCAGCTTTGATTCTTTTTGTCCCTTATCCCTTGGGGCAGCCATGAAAGAGACTTTTCCAAAGCTCCCCTTAAGAGACTGTCTGCTACAAAGAGTAGTCAGTCAGCTGACAGCCTCCACCTGTAGTGTCTTAGGTCCATCACAGCATTTGCAGGGTGGCCATTCTCTGGTAGCTCCTACTCAATGAATGAACCTCACCATTTCTGCCCAGTGTGGGGTTCCCTGCCTGACAATCCTGGTATTAGAGCTGTTGGATGGGTGGGTCAAAATGTTCTCAGAGCTTCACCAAAATCTGAGTCTTTTTCTATTCAGTCATCCTTCCTTTCTTCTCATTTTTACAGATATCAGACTTTTATTATGGTCTGAGGCTTTCCCTATCCAATTCTGTTCCCTCTCTCATCTTTCTTGGGCGTTACCCTCAATACATCTCTTCTACTTCTAATGCATTTTTAAAGATTTATTTTTATTGTTTTTTGACAGAGAGAGAGAGAGAGACAGAGAGAGACAGAGAGAAGGGGGAGGGCCCAGAGCAGTCTCCATAGTTGACATTAGTTTTCCATATAGTTTCACTCCACAGGTGGGCACGGGGCTGTGCAGGACAGGAACTGGGCCAGAAGCCTCCCACATAGGTCCCGGCAAGAACTGAACTGGGGGCACACCCCAGTTCAGCACATGGGTCTGCCTGGGTCAGCTCCAGGATTCGATCCTCAGGCTCTGGGGCTACAAAGCGAGTGCTTAACCTGCTGAGCCATCTCAGCTTCCCCCTTCCAATTGTATTTTGACATCTGCTTCCTGGAGAACCTGAACTGACATGCACCCCTGACATTCCTTCCCATCATCGAAGTCTCCAGGTTCTATGGGGTCTGCCTTTATTCTCTCTTAAAATTGTTTCTTTTTCAATTTTACTGCCATTGTCCTAAGTCAGGCTTCCCTAGTTCCACTGCCCAAGAACTTGCCCTACAAATAGTCAGACATCACACTTGAATTCCAGTGTGTCACTCTAGGAACAGTGTGGTTGCTTGTGTGCCCTGAATACCCCAAAAAGAAGGCTTCATACACTTTCCCTAAAGAACAGAATATGATTTGGGATAGGGCTGTGAAGTTTGACTGCTAAACTTTGTTCTGATAACTAACTGGTATTTAAAATGCCACACTTAAGTATCACCTCATTTCTTTTTCATCTGAAATGAGAAATACTTCATCACAGTCTCTGCCCTTCTTTGCAAAGAATTAGGAAAGCAGATGAAAATCTTATTGGTTCAGTGCTGTGAACTCCTTGGAAGCTTCAGTTATCTTCTATCTGTAGATGAAAATGCTGATGTTTCACCATCCCCACATGTGCCTTTCCTTTTGACTCCAAATAAGGCCTGGCTGCCTTCGTTTATGTTGAGAACACTCTACTCTCGTCCCTCAGTACCTCCTCTCATCCTACGTGTGTTCCAGCCAAATGGAACCACTCGTTCCTCCTCAAGCACAGTTGGTGCTTTTTCACTTCAGTAATTTCACTGTCTCTCTTCTGTCTGGAGTCTCCTCCTTTCTCACTCGCAAAGTTACTTGTCAAAATTCTACCCATCATCTCACGCCTTTCTAAAATATGATAGCCCCTGAGCTCCTCAGAAGTACTCTCTTCCTGTGCTACCATTTCACAGTCACTTCTCTTGCACATTTCTCATGGCACTTACTACTTTCTGCCTTGTTTTAATGTTTATTAGGTACATGTGTCATACCCTCCACTAAGCCATACACTCCTTGCCAACCTCTCTTATTGCCACCCTCCCCCAGGACCTGCCACCTACAGGCTACTCAATCCCCCAGTTCGGCCTGGTTTTCAGAGGTGGTGATGAGTTTTCTTGTGTTCTGTGCATTCTTATAGGGTACCCCCTTGAGACTCAAGGTCACAGCCTGGCAGAAGGGTTCTAGGCAGCTTCACTAGGAAATCAAGTATTGTCCTGAGCAAAGTCTGCTGTGTAAGCCTGTGGGCCTTGTATTGTTACCACAGTTCTCTGGTGAAAGTGGCTACAGAAATAAATAGGCAGGTCTCTGTGGTTTTACATTGGGATATACATGGTCATCACTGCTATGACAAACTGCCTTACCCCTATGGTCTGAGCAAGGGTTTCGGGAGTTGTTGCAGGTGGGAGGGACATCATTATTAGTAATTCCTGTCCCGCCCCTAAGATCTGCTTTATTTTATGTTCTGTCATTCCATTCTCCAGTCACCATCAGGCCTGACCACTGGGGTTCCTCTACTCACTCTGTAAAGTGACAGTCATAAAGCAGGCATAGTTCCAGTGCATTTCTCTAAGAGTGTCTCTTGGTCTGAGTCCTGCCAAAGAGTTCTCTTTCTCTTTGCTTGTGTAGCCAAAACCAGCTCCCATGACCATGTTCCCAGGTCAATAAACATTCAGCAACAACAGTATCAAGGCCTACCGTGTGCCAGGAAGAGGATGGACACACAGAGATCAATAGGACCCAGATCCGGCACTCCAGAAGCATTCAGTAAGTAGGCTGACTTGACATACTGTTCTAAATGGGACAGAAAACAACCGTACTGTCCCGTTTAAAATGGTACATACACATGGTCAGCCTACTGACACATTCAACTTAGCCTAGCGAGACTAGGCTGCCCTGTGTACTCTTTGAAATGGGACAGTACCGTTGTTTCCTGTCCTGTTTAAAACAGGACTTCTGGTCAGTCTATCAGTAAGCCAAAACAGAGTCTGCTTTTGGAATACACATTTTTTTTTTTTTTTTTTTTTTACTGATTCAAACTTTGATGACCTCCTCAAATCCTTCTACTCTGTGAACTCCTATTTAAGTTTCAGCCATAGTAGTTTTTAACCAGGCAAAACCAACTTCCTTGATCCAGGTGACCAGCTCTGCCCCCCACATGTATGGTAGTGAGGCTCTAATTCAGGCAGGTCCAACCTGCAGCCTAGGATGGCTTGTGGCCCAACACACATTCTTAAAACTCTGAGATTTGTTTTTATGTTTTCATTTTAATTTTTTTTTAGCTCATCAGCTATCGTTAGTGTTAGTGTATTTTACGTGTGGACCATGACAATTCTTCCAATGTGGCCCAGGGAAGCCACCAGGTTGGACACCCCTGCTCTAATCCATCACCTAGAGAAGGAATGTTGCAAAAGCTCTGGGGTAGATCATCCGCATAACACTGCACAATAATCCCGATGTGTGACTTAAGACACACACACACACAGAAAAGTTGTTCTCTCATATCTTGGTCTTCCATGCTGTTAGAAATTCTTTGAGTTTCCCCAGGTAATAAAGACAGCCAAGAACAGAAAGTTCTGGAGGGCGGTTCACAGAAACCTCAGGCAGATCATGATCTTGCTTGGCAATTTTCTCAGGATGATTAGCTCTAGCTGAAAAGGCAAAAGTGTCTCCCCCAGCAGAGCAGGAACAAACCTGGTGTTTATCTTAATTTGCAAAAGGTTTCTAACAGTAACAGTTTTAATCGGCAGACTAAATATCCAACAGCTGCTATCAGCTCAGGTCCCAAGGCTAGAATGCAGCCTGACTATTAATTTCCTGAAAGCTTAGCAAAACAGAGTTGGATTCCAGATACTCAAGAAAAGTCTCTTCTTCAAATAAAAAAAATTTTCTCCAGCTTTTAACATCTTCCCAAGGTCTCAGCCAAGACAAAAGAAACATAAAAGCCTCACCTTGCATCCTATCTTACCATCACTGAAAAAATGGAGAAATCTGTCACGCTTGCTAGCAGGCCCAGCCAAACTTCATCTTGTCAACTGATCAAATCCCCTTGGATTTTCCCTTCTTCTGACCTGTCATTATTGAGACAACCACACATTCATTTAGCAAGTTTGCTCCTAATTTTCAAAGACCTGATCCTGAAACATGCTTGTTTCCTGTCCCATTTAAACTGGTATACCTGGCCAGCCTACATTGTCCCCATTTGCAGTCTGGTTTATGCCAGAGGCTCTTCCAATCTACCAGTTGCAATTACTGGTAGTAGACGTTGTTGATTTTCTACCTAATAGGATTTAGAACTGGGATTAAGAATGGCTGTGTACAATGTCCCTGCACTGCATGTTTATCAGGAAACACTACTGCTTATTTTAAACAGCAAATGCCTCTTAGCTATATGGCATTGCACTATGAATTCACTTACTAAGATTAATCAAAGAAAATAGCTTGCAGGGTAAACATAAAAATTTATCAGCGGATACCCCAAAAGCAGTGTTTGTTAATCTAGGGAAAAAAACATCTATTTAAGAAACATACATAAAGTAGACAATTTCTGTCCAACAAATGGCAAACAAGTTCACACTGTGTTATAACAAGAACAATTTATTTAATATTTTGTTTTTCCTTTATGGCTTTGTTTGCAGAGAGGAAACAGAAAGTGAAAAAGAAGGTTTTAAGACAAAGATTGAGCAGCAAGATAGTAAAATAGGTGCTTAGGTAAACTTTAATGATACAGCCCACCTAAAATATAAAAATCATTTATTTTGTCAATGCATGGACAAGTATTGGGAAAGTAAAGAAAGCAGCCATTAAAGAGTATGGGTCCTTGGGGATAGTTTGCCCTTGCATGAGCTCTGATCATGGGTGGCCTTGTGTCTTGATCCCAACTGGAGAAAGTCTGAGCCTGGGCAGTGTGGAGGGTAGGATTAGAGACTGTCACATAAAACTGGATTCTCTAAGGAGAAACCACTACAACTTGCACAGGGAGGAAAAGGACTATATCTTTGACTTCACTTTGGTAAAACAGGAAAAGAAAAAGAAAGAAAGAAAAATAAAAGTTTCCTTTGAGGATTAACCCAAGCAGTGTTTGAGGATTAGAAACCAGAATTTACCCTACTTGTGTAGCACCAAAAACAAACAAACAAAAAACAACCCCCCCCCACCAAAAAAAAAAAACCAACTTAAAATTTTAAAGTGGTCCTTGGGTAGCGTGCCTTTTAATACTTGATCTTAACTAAATGACTGAGAAGCGATAGCAGTGCCTCTTGATGGCTAGAAAGAATGTAAATATGTCTTTTCTGAAGAAACACATTTCAAACCTAGGCCTCAAAGGATTTATGCACGGAACCTTCAAGGACCAGGAACTCATGCAAAAATTCCTATACATACAAATTAGCTTGTATATAAACATCAGCAAAAACAATAAACTACTGAGTCTTAACCATGAGTATGGCTGATATTGAAATAATTAGAAATAAACTATAAAATAAATATAATTAAAATGTCTAAAGTAATAAAAGAGGGCATTGAAATAAGTTAAACAGAGCTTATAAAATTTGACTAGGTAGAATTGAAGGAAAACCTAATTATAGAATGGTTATACATTAAATATATATAAATCAACATTACAAGATGGGTTAAATAGGATGAGTCACAGCAGAAGAAAGAGTTATTGAGTTCTAAGATAAATTTCGGGAAATTATATAGAAAATAGAGATGCAAACAAACAAGTTAAAAAGTTTAGACACAGGGAAAGCCAGGATGGCTCAGCAGGTTAAGCGCTCACTTTGAAGCCCTGAAGACCGAGGATCGAATCCCGGCTCCGGCCCAGGTAGACCCACATGCTGAACTGGGGTGTGTCTCCCGAATGCGGTAAGGCCCCCAGTTCAGTTCCAAAAAAAAAAAAAAAAAAAAGTTTAGACACAGACAGAGTCTGAAGCTCTAAAGTAATCTTCAGAATTTCAGAGGAATATGAAAGAAGAAAATACTCAAGGAGGTAATGGCTGAAATTTTCTGGAATTGATGTAATATATTAACACTCAGATTCAGAATGCCTAGTGAATCTTAAGCAGAGAATGAAAAGAAATTTGCTTTGATACACATTATAGAGGAACAGTAGAACTCTGAACACAAGAAGAAATCTTAAAAGCAGTTGAGAAATAAGGTTATCTACAAAAGTGATAATTTACTTCTCAATTGCAACTATCAAAATGAGAAGACATTTTTAATGTTCTAGGAGAAAATAATTGTCAAAATAGTATTATATATATCATGAAATCATGTATCAAGAACAATAAAGACATAAAGACTTTTTCAGAAAAAAATAGAACAATGAACAAACTGCCACTGAAAGAGTGTCTGGGTGATGTTCTTCATAAAAAGATAAGAACCCCAGAAGGAAGCTCCAAGAAATGGAAAGAATACCAAATAAAGAACAGTGTGAACTTATGGATAAAATTAAACAGATATTGACTACAAAAGATATTAGCCATGTAGTTTAGTTTGTGGTATTAAAACTCAAAATAAAATTTATATCTTGAATAACAATGTCATGTGGAGCAAAGAGAGTGTCTCAAGGCATCTTAATTTTCTTTTGTTATTGAGAAGAAAGAAAAATATGACATTTGTTTTGGACTTTGCATTAAATGGGCAGGTTAAAAATTTAAGGGTAACCAGAAAAGTGGGATATAACACTTCTAAACTACTTGAGGAAAATAAGTTGAATAGCATGTGTGCGGGAGGCAGAATTGATCCAAAACATGAAAAGAAAGGAGAATTAAAAAGAAAAATTTAAAAAGCAGAAAAATGAAAAGTATAAATTAAGATGAAAGAAATAAATTTATTTGGCACATAATAGATATTCAATACATTTTTAATGAAAAGAAAGCTAATGTAAATGTAGGCTGATAATTTAGTAGTTAAAAGGCCAGGAATAAAACAACAGCATCTAATGAGAAGGGAAAGGCACTCATAATTGTTAATTATTTTATTTCATTCAGCCATTCTCTATTCAGTGCCTACTCTGTTCCAGGAAATGTTCTAGGTGTTATGTAATATGTTGATGAATAACAGGCATCCTTACTTAACTAGCGTGGAATTTAGCATCTGTCTGGGGAGATACAACTTGTTGGAAACATAGGGTGATCACAGGCACCAAATTCTGAGCTTCTGAATAGTGTGGCAAAGGAAGTCAGGGAACTCAATTCATCACCTACTCTGGGGACTTTACCATGAAATTTTGATCTTACCCAAAAGCTGACCATTTACCATAGTTCTTTAATATCCACAGTTGACAATACTTTACTATCCATCATCTCATTTGAAGAAGAAAGACTGAATATTATCACTAATTTACAAAAAAGGAAAAGGAAGTCCAGAGCAGGTAAATCATAGGATTAGAACCCAGATTTCCTGAATCCGAATAATTGGTGATAAAGGTGATGTGCATTTTTAAAACAATTAGGTCTTGGTGCTTGTCATTAGGAAATAGTTGAATAAATAGAAAAATCACAATCTCCTTTTTTCCCCACTTTTCATATTATCAAGTGATCCAGTTTTAGCAAATTCTAATTCTTGGTAATTGTCAGAACTTTTCATTTTTAGCATGAAAATTTGTTATTGGCTATAGAGATGACCAGAAAATGCTTGGTGATAGGAGTCCCTGGAAGCAAGGCTGGGTGAACATTGCATAAGTCCACCCTGAACTTACTGAAGAGAGATAATTTGATTATGCATCTCTGCTCCTAGCATCCCTCTTAACAAGGCTGGCCAAGTGAAGGGTTGTCAGCGATGAGAGCACACCATTCTGACAGCCATTGCTTGGGCCCAGGTCCTCGCGACACTGCAAATTCAATTCTGTTCCCAAAACAGTCTGCCTGTCATTCCTCTGCTCAGAAACCTTAAGTCGCTCTGGCTTGCCTACTAAATATTGATCAAATCCCTCATTCTGTCATTCAAAGTTTTCCGTAGTCCTTCTGAGGTTTATCGTCTTCTGCTCATGTTTTCTTCCTTCATTCAACACCTCCCCTCCTTGCATCACAAACATCCTGGTCTCCGCCATACCGCTTTAATCACCATTGCCACAGCACACTTGGTCTTTTGACAACTTCATGCTTTTGTTCAGTTTCTTCTGTCTAGAAGACTCTCCCCTGCATATATGTGTACATACAGAGGCTGTCCAGAAAGTACCCAGCCATGCAACCATTCCTGTTATATTGAAATTAGCTGAGGGGAAGCCGGGATGGCTCAGTGGGTTAAGCACTTGCTTTGCAGCCCCGGGGACCGAGGATCGAATCCGGGCCCCGGCCCGTGCAGACCCACATGCTGAACTGGGGAGTGCCCCCAGTTCAGTACTCACCGGGGTGAGACTTTGGCCCAATTCCTGCCCTGCACAGCCCCGTGCCCACCTGTAGAATGAAACTGTGAAAAAACCAATGATGTGCAACTATGGAGACTGCTCTGGGCCCTCCCCCTTCTCACTGTCTCTGTATCTCTCTCTCTCTCTCTCTCTATCAAAAACAAACAAACAAACAAATAAAAAGAAATAAATAAAAAGAAATTAGCTGGATTTTTTCTAACACATCCTTAATAATCTCTGATTTTTTTCCCCTGTGGATCCTTGATTTGCAATCTCCTTTTCCTCTGCTCCCACCATGAACCCTTAGTTTGCATTGCCTCCAGAATCCTTATCCCATTCTACTTTGAGTCAATTCCAGGGCTGCACGTCAGGGCTTTAGAAATGGCTTTCATGCAGTGCCGATGTTTCATTCATGCTGACCGAAGCTCTGTTTCTGTCACACAGTAGATATTTTATAAATGTTTCCTGAATTCCCAGAATTAATCAATTATACCCCTTAGGTACCCTGAGACACCAGAACCCACTTCTACAGAGTCAATTTGACACTGATGAAGTTTTTGCGACTGAAAAATGAATGCAGTGACAAAGAGAAGTGGCAACATTGTCACAATCAGAAGCAAGTGATAAATATAACATGCTACCTGACATCTATTTCTAAAAATGAAGAAGACTTAGAAACTCAAGGCAGGCATTGGAAATTAAAATTGTCTATTCACTATTGCCAGAATGTTACTAATGAAAGTTTTCTAGTGACCCCAGACACTGGCACAGCCAAAGAGGAAAAGTTTACTCACTTCTATGTTTTCTTGTTTTCTCCCATGTTGCAAAGTTAGTTTGTACCTCGTTCTTCTAAACTTTTATTTTGCTGGCTTTCAATCTTCCAAGTTCAAAAAAAAATAATTGAATTGCTCCTGACATCTCACTGGCTTGATCTGGAGTGCATGCATAATTTAAGCTGATTGAATATTTTGCCACATTAGGGTGGAAAATGTCTGAATCCCCGAACACAGTGAAAGAAAATGACAGGTTCAAATACCAGTTGGCATCACCTTCCCTGATTGCGCCAGGTAATTAAGGCCATCTAGAAAGCTGAAATGGAAAGCAGTTGTTAGCTACAGGATTCACTCCTGAGCACTCAAGGTGCTGAAAGATGACTCTGTCATTAGCTGATGCAAAGACTTTCTTGGAAGCAAGATAAAATAAATGCATTCCTCAGATTACTTGTCCCCCCACCCCCCTTCTCTCTTTTAAAGATGTTTTTTCAATTGATTTCCTTTTTAACCAAAGAAAATGGGGTTTGGAAAGTGCTTTCATTAACAGTAGAATTTGTTTAACTTTGAAAGATACCAAAAGATGCTCTGAAAGCTCTCAAAGGTTGCTAGAAAGGAGCAACTAATGAAGCAGCCACATCACTGGTTATATATAGTTGCTCTTGGTTTCCCCTCCTCACTCCAGCCCTCCGCCTTCTCTAACCAGGTGTCACCTTCAGACTCCCATGGCATGACACCTGCTCTTCCTTTACTCCCTGAGAGTGTGAAGACAAGCTATCTCTATAGTCACAGTTAAGGCAGAGTGACTATTGAATTGACAGAGCTAAGGAGACAAGATGTGGCAAACTAGAAAACAAGAGGCAGAGGAGCCTCCAGCGTCGCCCGGAGGGACAGAAAGCTGGGATCTGGAAGAAGCCCGCTCACTGGGTGTAGGTGGACAAGTGCTCTCTGTTGTAGTGCAGGGGCATTTCATCAGGCCTTGCTAAGCTGGAGTATCCCTTAGGGCTCTCAACTTCTTTTTTTTCCCCATGCTCATCAGTAACAATTCTGATCTTACTTCTGAGATGCCTTGACACTGGGAATGGGGGTGGAGGACATGTGTAGTATTCTGGTCCCTGGGAAGGCATGGCTCCAATCAGAAATATGGGCCAGATGGCTTTATTCAGCGAATTTGTTGAACACTTACCGAGTGCCTTGCACTGGCTGAGTTCTGGGGATGCAGCAAGAAAGTAAGAGAGGCCATGCCCTCATGGAGTTTATATTGTAGAAGAGGAAGATGGACAATAAACATATGACAAGCAAACAAACAAGATCAGTTTATATAACAATGACTGTTACAGAGAAAGTTCTGCACAGTGAGTTCACCGCGAAAGGTGGCTGGATGGGGAGGGTACTACAGATGGAGTGGTCAGAGGCTTGCTAGATGTCTCTATTTGAATTGAGACCTGAAAGGCAAGAAGCAGTCAACCATGTGGAGCTGTGGTGATTGCAGGCAAGGGGAATAGCAAGAGCAAAAGCCCTGAGACAGGAATGGGTGGGTGTACAGTAGGGGACAGAAAGAAGGCTCACGTGCCTGGAACACAGTGAATACAGGGGTGAGCAGTAGGAAGTACAGTTGAAGGTCAAATCGGATTCCCTGTGTAAAGGTTAAAAAAATTAAGTTTGGAAAACTGAGAAATGGGGGACCAACCAGACCTTGAACCAAAGTAGATGAAGATAGATGTTTCCTCTAAGAATTTCTTCCACCAGGCAGTCCTACACAGTAATCCCTCATTCACATCTGATCACCCTTCACATTGAGGTTCCTCATCCTCCACTGTCCTCCAGGTGACGTCTGCTCACTCTGGCCTGCCATCAGAATTCCCATGACCCTTGATATTTTCTCTTAGTATTTTCCCATCCCTGACACCCACCCTGAACTTTGGCTACGTGTTCTCACTTTGTCTGGTTGTATTCAGAGTTGAACCCAATCTCTTTCCCTTGCTGAAAAACCCCATTGCAGTGTTTCTACAACAATTGAGATAGTACCCCCTTTGAATAAAGTCTACCCTATGGTCTCTTTCTTTAACAAGTGTCATAAATAATGTTTTCTTTAACAGAGGAAGGGAGGAAGGAAGAGTGGAGAGATGGAAGGAAGGAAGGAAGGATGTAAACATCTAAATGAAATAAATGTTTCATTTCTGGGATATTTGTAGTTAAAAAAAAAATGAAGAAAAATAATTACACCAGAAAGGATATTTTATAATAAAAGAAAAGTTATACGTACTCACCTGGGAAATTACTATTTTTTTTTGCCCTGCTAAGACCACCAAGGAATATAAAATTCCTCCCACACCTCTTTTCAAAGGTATTTGCATATGAGTCACAATTCCTGCCAATCCAGAGTTCCACAGATCTGTATGGTAACAGGTGAATAAAGAGCTGGAGGGTAAGAATGACAGCTGGTAACTTTTGTGGTGGAAACAGAAGTCGTCCGCACAAGGGCAAAACTCTGATGAGTAATAGAGAGACTGAGAATCTACAAGGCACTTTCAGAAAGCACCCTTCCTGGTGTCAGTAATGCAGAAATGAGATTATTAAATAAAGGTGACACGCACCAGGCTTAGAAGGGTGCGGTATTTCTAACTCTGAGGTTTGACATTGGTGAGGAGAATAGTAGCAGAAGATGGAAAGGGGTCAAGACAAAGGACATCCAGTCCAGAAGGGTTCTAGGAGTT
Organism: Craseonycteris thonglongyai; assembly: GCA_004027555.1. Classification (NCBI taxonomy): domain Eukaryota; kingdom Metazoa; phylum Chordata; class Mammalia; order Chiroptera; family Craseonycteridae; genus Craseonycteris; species Craseonycteris thonglongyai. The sequence goes on from PVKE010010907.1 coordinate 32,931, forward strand.
TAAGCAGACCCTGGATCATGGTGGTGTTGTCTATCACAGTGGTTCTCAACCTTGGCAGCACAATACAAATTATCCAGGAGTTTTTGAAAACAGGTGCCTGGACCCCAGACGATTTGAGTAAGAATTTCTGAAGATGGGGTCATAGCATCAGAGTTTCCAAAAAGCTGTCCAAGTGATTCCATCAGATACAGTTGATTAAAATTCCTTTGTTCAGCACCATTTGCAAAGTCCTTTCACATACATGCTTTGACTTATTAATCTGGTTTAGAAAGAAAGGTAAAACCAAAGCTCGGAGACAAGAAGAAAACCCCCTCTACGTCCTACAGCTTGTGGTAAGACTCAAGCTCGTGGCTTTAGACTTCAAGTTTAGCACGTATTCAGTATGTCTGGTCAGTTTAGGGAGCTAGCTGTTCCTAGAGAATGTCTTAATGGAGACAAGTTGGTCTCGAGTGATTCTGCTCTCCCTTTTTTTTTTGCCCTTTCTCTGTGAAGAACAAACATTCCTCTTTTCTCTGTCACTTTTCCTCCTACACCGCTCTCATTCTCAGGTGCCCATTCCTACTCACATTCCTGCAGGGATGATCTGAGCAGTGACTAACCACTCAGCGGGAATCAGTTTTGTGGGCAGCTTGCCTGTGGAAAACTGTTCTTTTTAAAAGAACTTTGGCAAGTGAGGTACAATTCAAACTATTGGTCCATCTGGGTAAAATGTGTATGAGAGCTCCTTGCATTATTCTTGAAATTTTTCTGTAAGTTTAAACTATCAAAATAAAAAGTTATAAGAAGAATGAGAGGAGGAGAAGGAAGGACAGGAGGAGGAGGAAGGACAGGAGGAGGAGGAAGGACAGAAGAAAACATTGGCAGCATTTAGTATAGATTAAGTGGCCTTGGTAATGAACCCATAGCCTGAAGGTCTGGAGGCCTGAGTCTGTTTCTGACTCAACCAGCACCCTGTTCTGAGACCTCGGTCAGACACTCAGTTTCAGATTTTATTTTCCTATCAGGAAAATGAGGGGGCTGGAGTAGCTCATCCCTGTTCTGTTTATTTATTGCTGAGTAACACACCACGCCACATCTTAGTGGCTTAAAACAAAAATTTATTATTTCCTTACATTACAGGTATCCAATCTTTTGGCTTCCCTGGGCCACATTGGAAGATGAAGAACTGTCTTGGGCCACACATAGAACACACGAACACTAATGATAGCTGATGAGCTTAAAAAAAAAATCACCAAAAAATCTCATAGGTTTTTAAAAAGTTGATGAATTTGTGTTGGTCTGTATTCAAAGCTGTCCTGGGCTGCATGAGGCCTGCAGCCTGCCATGGGCTGGACAAGCTGGCCCTACATGGTTCTTTGAACTGACTAAGCTCAGCTGGGTGACTCTCACCTAGGGGATTGTCATGCACAGTCAGATAAAATTTGGGTTTGCGTTACCTGGCTTGGATGGTCCGGATATAATAGGTTCACTCACATGGGTTGCAGTTGATTCTGGATGCTACCTCGGAGCTCAGATGAGGCTGTTGACCCATAATACCTACACAATAGCTATCCTATTAAATAGGCACAGGGACGGGCTCCTCAATTAGGCCATACACTTTTGAAGGATGTGCATTTTTCAGAAAGTTCTACTCTCATGTGAAGGCTTATTATTGCTGCTATTTACATTCCGCTGGCCACTGGTTGATACCACCTTCCTTGCTATGGGTAACTGCCATCCTGCTTCTCCTGAATACTCCCTGTCAATTGGCAGGCAGTCTTTTAGTTCCCACCTATTTGCCCAAGATGCAGCTACCTAGTAATCTCCGAGTAAGCAGTAAGGCCAAAATACTAAAAAAAACCAACTGGGTGGGGCTTGCATTTACAAAAGCTGCTTGTTCTAAAACGCTGGTCACTATAATAAGGTAAGATCGGTGCAACTATATTCCAAACACATCCTTTCCCACACTCCCTGTGATGGGTGAGGAAAATATACTGTGTCGTAGGCTTGTCTCGAAACCCCTTAGAATCAGAGAAGACCACAGGCAGATAGCCCAGTGCCCATTTGAGAAGATTTACTTCTGCTTTTTTTTACTTCTGCAGTTTGTGTACTTGTTTTAACCAGTTACGTATGTATTTTTAAAGCGATTCTACAAGATTTGTTTCAGAAAGCAGTAGACCCCTTCTCCCCTCTTCTTCATAGTCCCCTCTTCAGAGGCAACAGCTTTCTAATACTTCAACTAGTTTTTTTGTTTTCCTTTGGTATTTATTCCAGATATTGCTGCTTCTTGATTTTTTTTCATTTTCTACCTCTTCCATTATCATATATACACATTCTTCCAGCCTACTCAAATCTTCTCATGACAATTAGCATCCTAATTTGGGCTAGGTCAAAGTTCTGTGTTTATTACAACTATACAAACACTCTTTCCAGGTGAATCATGTGCTACTCACCAATCACTTTTTCTTTCTAAATAAATTTTTATTTCCTCTTAGAGTTTATATTGTATTTTTTTTAATGTTTATTTTTTTTATGTAGTTAACACTAATTTTTCCTAACTTTGGCCAACTGTTTAGATCTCATGTCTAAATCTTCGGAAACATCATTTATTCCATCAATTACCGGTACCTTTTCTGAGGAATTCCTTCTTAGGCCTTCTGTTGTACTCCAATATGATAATTTTGATCGATATGCTTAAGACATTAGAATCTTGGAATTTGTTTTTTCAATATTCAGTAGGACTCCCATCACCTACTTTGTGTACAAGATCTTCTGTTTATATATCCATATCGTTTCTCTCCCACCCCTCATTTTCACCATTGTTTAATGGAAGTAAAGTATACCCTTTGGCAGAGAAGAGCTCTCTGCAGAACAGTATATGGCAGGTAAAATTTTAAGAACTTGCATCTCTAAGATGTCTTTATTCTCACACCCGATTGATAGTTTCATGGGGTATGATACTCTAAGGAATTATTTCATTTAGAGTTTTGAAGGTTCCTCTCCATGATCTTCTAGCTTCTAGGGTGACTGTTGAGAAAAACCTGAAACTATTCAAATTCATAAGCCTTTGTATGTTTATTGTGGTTTTTCCTTTCTCCCTTCTTTTTCCTTTTTCTTTGTTCTCATTCTCTCCTCCTCATCTTTCTCCTTACTCTTTTCCTCTCATTCTTATTTATATTCTCTCTCTCCCTTGTAGTATTTTTTATTTTTAAGCATAGTGCTGGGTATTAGGCAGACTCTTTCAATATGAACTAGCATTGTTCAATTCTAGGAATTTTTTCTGACTTATTTGGTTGGTGACTTTTCTTCTTTCTATTTCTTTCCCTCTCTTCTTTTAGAAATCCTAGTATTTCAACATTGGACTTCAAGGACTGATCCTTTTATTTTTCTCATCTCTCTTATTTTTTTGTTTGTCATTTTATAGTATGCATCTTCAACCTTAACTTCTGTTTCTCCTATTGAATCTTTATATATCTGCTATAACATTTTTAATTTTCAACTACTCCTATTTTGTCTTTTAGTATGCTCATAATTCCATCTTCTTCTTTGCTTATGGTTACAATATCACCTCTTGACTCTGAAGATATACTATATATATGTTGCCTTCTCCATGAATGCTGTTTTATTTTCCCCAAGGTGCCTGCTGTGTTTGATTTAGTCTCTGTATTAGTGCCCGTTAGGTATAGATGTTATTCTTCAGGGCACCATAAGAACTAGTTCAGGTCACAAGACAAGTTTATTAGAAGTTCTGAACACATGGGGTGGGACTTGTTGAGAATGAACTTTAACAGTGAGTTGAGGCTATCTTGTATCAATATCTGTAAATCATTCCTCTTAGGCTGATCAAATTTCTGGGGAAGCATCTTCCAATCTTATATTGGAGAAGAGTCTGGTTGCTGGCATTCTTGGAGCTGTGTTGGCAGAGATGGTTGCAAACCTCAATATTTAGGACACACACATTTTGTTATTGTCCTTGTTTTCAGTATAATACCCTACTCTCAACTGGTATCTTTTAGTCCAGGAAGCATCTGTTTTATCCTAGCTAGAAATTATATTTCCAGTCTTCTACCTAAGTGGGGGTGGGTGTTCATTTAGCTGCAATTATAAAAGGGAAGATATAGTGATCTAACTGTGCCATAAACAAACGTTTAAGCAAGTCTCTTCACTCCCAAGTCCTGAGGTAATTACTATGAATTCACAAGTTTTTAGGGATTCTGTATACAAATAAGTTGCTTTTCAATATTTATCAGTGCTTGTTTAAGTTGCAACTTCTCCTATGCTTCTAAGTTAGCATACATCCATTTGCATTTCATCTTTTAATCTTTTGTTGCTTGCAACTTTATCTCTTTTCACATCCATTGCTTTTGTGAAAATTTGCCTTTTACATTGCATCTCTTTACTGCTGTTTAAATAGAGTTTGGGAATGGAGCAAAACAATGTACACATTTTCAACCTCTATTTTTACCCAATGTTTCCTGAAGAAGATGCTTTGAGTTTGGGAAGCCTGGGGGCAAGAACAGAAAGTTTCAGATCACAATATTTCCTCAGGCTTAGACATATGGAATTTTGAGTCAAATCCACATTTCAGTTTGCTTTCCTAGTTTGCGGACCTTGCAAAAGTACTGAGAACACCACATTCTTATCACTCTCACCTGTCACGATGACAATAGCTATGATTCACTCACTGGTTACTTCATGCCACTGCTGAGTCAAGCCCTTTATAAACTTAATCTCATTTACTCCTTATACCAACTGCATAAGATAGATAGTTTTATGATTCTCATTTTAACGATGAGGCCAATAATGCTTAGCAAGATTAAATAACTTGTTCAAGGTCAGAAAGCTATGAATTGGAGGAATCAAGATTCCAACACAGGTCTGTCTAGCTCATTGCTGCATGACCATGCTCCTGCTTCTTACAGACTTCCACTACTGCCTTGGCTGAGCAGCTTTCTACCACCATCACCACAGCCTCTACCGCCATTGTCATTGATGCCTGTGTCCCTTGTGACATCAATTTCACAGAATGCGCTTAGTAAGTGTACAAGTAAATACATTTCAGAATGTAGATGCAAAGACATTATGTTTAAGAAAGCTTCCTAGGAACTTTCAGGGGTACACAATGGAGGGCTAACATATGTTCATGGAGAGCACACTCTAGTTACAGAAGTAGAAACCATCTGCTCCTGGCACTCCTGTGTTCTTTTACAATTTTCTATATTATGCTCATAGTAATTGGTCTCCCTAAACTTCCTATCGCTCCTGGGGTAAATTTTCACAAGTCATATTTTCTAGAAAATTATTTTATCAAAATTTTCAAATGTATCTGTGTAGATTTGTAGATTAATTTGATACCTTTTAGATTTTTTCTGTTTTTTTCTTCATTGCCATTTATAACTTTATACATTTGTACTTTACCTTTTGGTAATAAATTAGTTTAACCAGTGGCTTAAACGTTTTTGTTGATTTTTTTTCACAGAGCCAGATCATATTTCTATTTATTACTTTTGTTGATTTTCTATTTTCTCTCATGATTTTTGCTTCAATTCATACTAATAACATTTTGGCTTACTTTCTTGTTCTTTTGTTAAATTTTTGTGTGTGTATTTCATTCATTTCTTTCTTTAATTTTTATTTATATGGAAATTTAACAGCATAAAATTTTCTCTGGTAACTGCTTTAGATGTATTTCATTGATTCTGATAAGTGTTGGTTCATTTCTGTTGCTTTTCAAGAAATTCTGCAACTTTATTTTGTATCTTTTCTTTGAAACAATAATTGCTTAATAGGATTTAAGAATTTTTCTAAGTTCTTTGTGGAAGTTGAAAGGGTTTTTGTGTAATTTAATTTGCATCTTTAATTGTGTTGTGGTTTGCAAATCTGCTTGTATTTTTTTTATTCTTTAAAATTTATTGAGGATTTCTTTAGCCTAAGATATAGTCAGCTTTCCTGACTGTACTCCATGCCCACTATATTTACAGAGAAAAGACCTGACTCATTTTCTTTTCTTTTAGCCAGTTTTGATTATTAGGTTACCATTTTTATTTGCTTGTGCATGTGTCTTTTTGACATAACTTCACTGCCTATAGCAGAGGTCCAGGTTATATCCAGCCCACTAGTTATTTTTATAAACACAGGTTTATTGGGATGCAGTCACATGTTTTTGTTTACTTATTTTTTATGTCTGATTTTGCTTTATGTTGGCAGAAATGTACAGTTGTATCAGAGACTAGATAGCTCATAAAGCCAGAAATTTTTACTATTTATGTAAAATATTTATGATCTTGTAAAGTGCAAAATATTTACCATCTTTAGGCAGAAAGTTTGCCAATTCCTATTCTATAAAAATATTATTTTGTTCCTTATCTCTTTTATCTTAAAATAGCTGTATGTAGGACTTGACTATATTCATTTTCTGTTCCTCATTTTACACATTAGAAGGCCAACACTGTCCAATAGAACTTTCTGCAAAAAAACAAATATTCTGTAGTGTATGGCATGGTAAACATTTGTCACACATGGCTATTAAGAACTTAGAATATGGCTAGTGTGACTGAAGAACTAAAATCTCATCTTTACCTAATTTTAATTAATTAATATTTTAATAACCAGCTGTGGCTGCTGGCTACTTAATTAGAAATCATAGTCTTATATTCTTAGAAAGGGAAAGTGTTTAGGAGAGTCTAGCTTTAGAGCATACTCTTGTTTTGTCTTTGGAAAATTAGAAGTTTGGGCAGAAAATTGCTATATATTCTACTTAGATTGGGATTTGTGGGGATAGAGTATATGTGCTTTCTGTGGAATTTTAGTTTTGCTATATCAGTCATTTGCTGTGTCTCTTTTATGAGGGCTAAATTTAACAAGAGTACAAAAGTGTACCATTTTCCCAAATTCCCTATTATGATTATTATCTGTGATACAGTCTATCACCTCTCCACTTGCGGGTCACTGACCTAATCCCACCGCCTTAGTTTACAAGAGAAAGACATTGTAATTTAGAGAGAAAAAGTGACTTGCCTCAGGTCGCAGAGCCAGGTGATACAAAAACCAAAAGCAAAATCCATATTATCAACCGTTGAATCTATTATTTCTGTTTTACATCTTATAAGTAGAGGAAGTTTTTGTGGGTAGAATCATCTGACAGCCTATCTCTTAATATGGTTTGGTAATTGATTCTCTGTTCTGAAATTCTACCACCACTACTACCGCCAGCACCAGCACCAGCACCAGCACCATAACCCCATTCTCTCCCTGGGTTGGTGCTGCCTCCTGTCTGGGAAATATACTTCAAAGAGTCTCAAGGTGACAGAGAGGAGATAAGGGAAAGTAGGCAGAGACGTGACTATCCAGGGCCAGTTCTGGGCTTGGGGATCATGGGAAAACATTGTTTTAAAGGTTTATAGGAATAAACCTTTAAAGACCTGTTCTGGTCTTTTCCTCTTACTGCCTATATAACCTTGAAAAAATGATTCTCTCTTGCAAAAGTGCCTAAAGATAGTACAGTGTTCCCTCGCCACTTTGCGCTTCATGTTTTGCGGCTTCAGTGCTTCGCGGGTTTTCCCAAAATATTCATCAAAAAATAAAAATGAAAAAATACCACCATGTCGGCAGCCACCTTGCGGAAAGGAGCGTTGTTTCATGTGGATGCGTGAGAGAGAAGGATCCCTGCATGTCAAACAAAGAGATGAGCTGACTCAGAGTCCATCCCACGGGCTCTCATAAAGGCGCGGGATGGGTTTCCGGGGCGACATCGACCCATGAGAGGACGAGTGGGTTTATTCCTGTGAGCTGATTGTCTGCGCATCATCGCAGCCTCACCCAGCATCTTCTCTTGTTGTATCTCGCCAGTCTCGTCCATGATGTTGACTGTCTCGCATACTGTATTTTAGTGTTGTGTTGGCGATCACTTGTTTTGTTTAAGCGATAACTTCTTTTATTAATGAAGCCCTTATAATGCCTCCTAAGCGCTGTGCCCCTGCGAAAGCTTCCTCCGGGGCGCCCAAGAGGAAGAAGATGATGACCATCAGCGAAAAAGTGACACTTTTAGATATGATCCAAGAGGGCAGAAGTGATGCATCTGTGGCACGCCATGACGGGGTGAATGAAGCTACAGTGCGGTCCATCAAGAAAGAGGAAGCAAACATCCGCAAAACTGCTTCAATCACCTTCAATAAAGAAGCGAAACGTGTGCTAACTCCGCGTAGTAACAGAATTGTGAACATGGAAGCTGCACTGGCATTGTGGATGGCTGATGGCAGGAAAAAGACAGTGAGCTTGGACACTAATATGATCGGGACAAAGGCCAAAGCTCTCTACGACCCAATCTTGCCCGATGACGACAATGAAGAGGCTGAAGAAGGTGCTGACGAACCTCAAGCCAGTCCTAGCGCTGCCAGGAGTGATTCGCCTCCTCGAGGACGAGGCTTTTCAGCCAGCAAAGGCTGGTTCAAAAAATTTCAAAAAAGATACGGCCTCAGAAACGTGCTTCTGTATGGTGAGGCTTCCTCTGCTGACAACGAT